>CABHPR010148127.1:54967-90811 GCA_902168415.1 Peromyscus melanophrys | reverse complement strand
GAAATTAAGAGGTAAAAATAGAAATATACTGTATCTACTGAGTAAAACTTCTCATTTCAACCACTGAGAGTCACTTTAAGCAAACTGAAGATATTTCAAATGGCTTATAGGTGGATTTCATTAAACTGGAGAGAGGCACAGATTTAGGAAGAAAAAAATAAATTAACAAAATATATCTTAATTGAAAACTGAACCAAAAACAAATGAAAAGCTAACGTGGCTTTGCCACATAGAACTGACAATAAGTAAACATATCAGAAGCCTATTAAAAGTTTAAAGCAATCAGCTGGGCGGTAGTGGCACATAGCACTCAGGAGGCAGAGCCAGGTGGATCTCTGTGAGTTCGAGGCCAATCGGGTCTACAGGGCAAATTCCAGGACAGGCACTGAAACTACACAGAGAAAACCCATCTCAAAAAAAAAAAACCTAATTAATTAATTAATTAATTAATTAATTAAAGCAATCAACTGAAATACTTTGAAGAGGTTTGTTGGATATTGTTGGAAAATTAAGACTGAATTCAGGTCATCAAACTTTCATTATATAAAGCAATAAATAATAGCTTGCAAATACCTTGTAAATACTCTGAAATGATTTATTTCCAACATTTCATTTGGGTGTGATATGGAGGGTACCCTGCAAGTACTAATCTTCCAATCTGATAGATTTGAGAATAGTATCTGGTTCTTATCTTCTTGAACAAAATACTTTAGTCAAGACACTAATTTTGAACATTTAATTAGCAAAGCACCAGAAGCAAAAAAAGGCAAAGCAAGCACTCTGAAAATAGTAGGGAGCAGCATTAATGGGGTCAGTTCTGTGGACTCCATGGACTTTATGAATATCTATGACGTGAGTGACATATTTATGATATAAGGTGACCCTTTTTTTCTGTTCCAAATCATGGTGAACTGGATCTTCCTTTAAAGGTATTGTCATAAAAGGGAGCAATGTCAAAACAATAATACATATGATATGACATCATATATATTGAGGAAGTATGTATGGAACTGTTTTGTGTGTCAATGTTTTTAAAATTTATAGCCTTCTGGGTTATATGATATGATGTGTATGATTCAAGAGTGGCCAACCAATATTAACTGAATATTTTTGTCAAGAACCAGGAGGAGAGTTTACCTGCATTAATATCCACAAGATAGCCTGTCATTGATTCATGGGCAATGAGAAGAAGCATAAAACTCTTGAGAGACAAAGAATTTTGTGGCTCATAGCATACAAAGCAGGAGCTTCACATTTATGCTTGCTCCCATTGACCTCTATTCCCAAGAAACAACACTGGGTGTCTCAGGTAAAAATAACACATGCATTATATTTGTATTCCCAGCCTAGCCTAGAGTAGCCTACAGCCTAGAAAACCCCAATATTTTAGAAGATTTTTGAACATCCATAGCCTTTTCCAAAAAGGAGCTATTACCTTCATACTTATAGAATATTAATAACAATAGAAACCCACAACACCCATTTCTTTGACCTGTAGAGAGATGCCACCCAATCTCCCTAATGTATTTGTGAAATAAACATCCTAGATAGTCTGAAATCAAAGCTGAAACAGGTTGTTCTACAATATGAAAGAAATAGCAGAAATTTGCCTTGCACTAATCCAGAAGATTGACCTGGTGAAGTAACTTAGTAGGTCATTGATTTTAAGGAGAGTGATAAGTGTTCTGTATAAAAAGAATGCAGTCACTAAGTATTTGGAGACCAGAATGGTAAGAAACTATAACAAAGATCATAAATGTCCCTTGATATCCATCATGATATCCATCCCTATCCTTCAACCTGGTAATACTACTAGACTACGTTTACAAGAATCCTAGCAAAAATGTAGAGCTGTATGATTCCTGACTGAAAGATTTCGTGCTAGCACTTGCCAAGCTAATGTTTGTATATTAAGAATACATATGACTTTACATACATATACTGTTCTCTTTCATGTGAAGGATGGGTATATCCATGAGAAATCTGTAAATGAGAAAAGTTCTACCATGAATGTTCGTTAATAGCACTTGTGAAACAGAGTTCTGGACTGAAGGGAGATTGAAGTGGAGATAGCCAGCTGAGCACTAGCTTACATCTCTCTATGCTTCCTAATTCAGGATACAATGTGGTCTGTCGCTTCATACTCCTGCTGGCATTACTTTCCACCATAATGGACTGTATTACTTTCTAAACCATAAGCTGAAATAGATCAGTCCTTGCAAATTCTATGGTAGTTAACATGGCACAGTAACAATAAACATAAACAATCCAGAAGGCTGGGTATAAATTGTATTCACGTTTGTATAAATTACATTCACATCATTTTCTATTAAACTTTTAGGTAATTTCTTGGCAAATCAGAAATAGATAAATGAAGGCTGGATATGTTGGAGTATACCTTTAATATCAGTACTCAGAAGGCAGTGGCAGAATGAACTCTTTGAGTTCTAGGCAAGCCTAATTTAAATAGTGAGTTCCAGGATAGCCAGGTGCGCTAGAATCTCAGTCTCTCTCTCTCTCTCTCTCTCTCTCTCTCTCTCTCTCTCTCTCTCTTTCTATATATATATATATATGGATAAATAAATAAGAAAATAAATATTATTTATCTTTAATTTGAAATAAACTTACCAAGTCACATGGTGAGCATTTTAAACTAGGTCTAGGTCTTTCTGATTTCTAGTCAATAAATACTACATAACTTAGGGGAATGTACTTCTAACAAAATAGTATTAATTTTGATTTATTAGTGTGATATAAATTTTACATATTACTGGTATTCATTGATCATATCTAACCATCTTTCTTTAAACCCTACTCTCTACCAACTTTCTGGTCTAGTTTCATGTACACACTCTCTAGTTTCATATGAGAAAAGAAAAGGTGCTTGTCTTTCTTGTGTTTACAATGTCCTCAGGCTCTGGATACTTTGAGGCAGAATAAAGAATCCCAGTTTTCTTTGAAGCTATGTCATACTCTGATGTTTATACATACACAATTTCTCTGACTGTTGATTGGCAAAGTAAACCAATTCCATATGATCACTACTGTGAATATTGTCTCAATAAACTTGAATAGTTTGTATGTGAGTGAGTGAGTGTGAGTGTGTGTGTGTGTGTGTGTGTGTGTGTGTGTGTGTGTGCGTGCAATATTATTTGTGAATGCATGTGCATGTGGGCCATGAAGCCCATGTGCAGATTAAAGAACAATCTTGGGTTTCAATACTCACCTTCCACCTGTTTGAAACATGGTCTCTTGGTTGTTTTCTCATGTGAGCTAACTTGCTTATGAGCTTCCACGGCTTTTACTGTCTTGGTCTCCCATCTCCCCATGAGTTCTGGTATTATATATGTTTGCACTATAGGGCTGGCTTTTTACATGTTCTCTGAAGTTTAGAATATAGTTTCTCACACTTGTTTAAGTGTGTTCAAGCACTTTTACCATCTCCCTTATTCATTTTAAACAATATTAGCTGATTTTTCTTATTGATATTTTTGTTACTATTATATAAATTGTGAACATTATTACATTATGAATATTAATCTTTTATTAAGTACTTGGGATCTGCTCTTATTCTATATTTTTGTGATTGTAATTTAATTACAACATTTCTCCCTTCAATTTCCTCTCACAAACCCCTCCCATTTATTCCTCATTGCTCTCCTTCAAATTCATGGCCTCTTTTTCATTAATTTGTTACTGCATTCATATATGTAACATATATGTAAAACTTATATTCCTAAATATAACATTCTCAGTACATAAAATATTACTTGTATTTGTGTTTTCAGGGCTGACCATTTGTGACTGGACAAACACCAGGGAGGATCCCTTCCCCAGCTCCCAGCTTTTTGCCTATAGTTCTTTGAGTTGGGTTTAGGCCATGTGGGCTCTTTCACATCGAATCTGACATATTCATTGGTGTTTTCCTTGTTCAGTTCAAGTTTGGGTGGTTATATTAGTAAGATTCTGTGGGTGTAGCTTTTTATGTTATTAGGAGACGTAACCTCAGGGCAAACTCCCTGATCCTCTGACTCTTCCAAACTTTCCAGAACTTTTTAAGTGTGTTTAATGACTGAATCAGTAACAAGAAATGAAAAGTTTCTTATGTAATAATTTAAATGGTCAGCCAATACAGGACATAGTTCTATTTATTGTCAGAGGGACTCACTACAGTTGTGACAGCCTCTTCTCTCCGTGATAATTGCAGTTAAACTGTTTCTCATGGCTTCTGTGCCAGTCTGCATACACAGCAGTGCATTATTCAGGACTTTCTAGGAAGTATATAATTTGAAGCCAAAGAAGTCCGACAGCATTATTTCAACTAATGTGCTGTTTTAAAGGAATCATTTTATTTGTTGTATTTATGTAAACATTCTAACCTCTCTAAGCTAGTTGGTCTCCTAATTTCATGAGAACTGTTTCTTTAAGTTGGAAACAATATAGAAACATCTGAATGTTTATGTGCTTCCATACATGAAACCATAATGGGATTACAGATAAATACATTCATATATATATGCATATACTGAATATATTCAATATTCACCTATGTGAATGTATAGAAAATATATATTCTATTCAGTAAACTTGTAATTACTCTGTGCTTTGCTCTCTCTGATATGCAGAGGAACTAATTGATCTGGAACACTGTGTTGGATGAAAAACCTAGGGAAATTGCTGTGGGCAGCAACATTTTTCAAAATGTTTCCAAGGATAAGGGAAGGACTAGGATTGTAAATTATCTGCTTAATAGCTACCTGGTGTGAGCTGATATGCAGTACTCATCCCACAGATAATTTCCTCTTCACCTTCAGCAAGATGTTAGATGTTTTCAAATAGCAATTTTGTACTGTTTTATTGGTGTTAACAGAACTATTATGGCTGTTACTGGCTATCTTTATTGCCCTTTGATGGCTCACACACATAACATATATGTCTGGCTACCAAAAACACCATTGATCATAGTTTAAAGCATCATCTTTAGATGATAAAATTGGTGATATCATTGAATGACAGATTTGAAAGTATCTATCTTCAAAAGTCTCTCAAACAGATGGCAAATATACCACTGTTTACGTTCCTTAAATGAACACTACAGATGGGAAGAAATTATTTCACCATGTTTAATAGGAAAATCCCATAGCATTTCTACAAAGGCACTTCTATTTTTATTGCAAGAAAATATATTCAGTAATTTAGCTACCAAGCATACTTTTGCTTTCCAAATTGTATATTGGAAGCATATGGGAAGGATATCTAAAGAGCAGGTTTTCATTTTCTCCTTTATGTGGCCTTAAATTTATTGGGTAGTAAAAATAAATGGGAATGAGAAAAATGCATGAATGTGTTTGTTTTTTTAGGGAAAATCATAATAATTCTTTAAGGTATTTTAGATAATTTACTCATTTATTTAAAATATATTGTTAAAATTTTGGTTAAAAGAAAACTTTTGAGTGTCATGTTAACTTTCTAAAGAATATCACTTTAATGTACTACTATAATCCTTCCACTACATACTAACTTCATGCATATTATAATAAAATGATGATACTTTAACCAAATGTTTTAAATAATAAGAAAATATATAAATTAAATAAGCATTTGAAGTGAAAATCTAAATATTTTATTTGATTTTGATTATATATCTGATCATAGTACCATAGATTGTCAGGAAAGCACAATCCACTTAATTCTGTTCTTCTAATAGAAAACAATTACTCTTGGGCTGGAGAGATGACTTAGTGGTTAAGAGCATTTACTGTTCTTGAATAGGACCCAGTTTGGTTCAAAGCACACACTTATGGTGGTTCACAGCTGCATGTAACTCCATCTCCAGGGAGGCCTGATTGCTTCCTTTAGACTCCATGGGCACTGAAATTTTTAAATCTCATTTTAAAAATTAAGAATCAATGAATAAATGGGTTTCTCTATAATCAAACTCATTTTGCACACTTTTTTCTTAAAAATTTAATTCTTCTAGAAAGATTTCTCATGGAATTTCAAATTAAATTTCTATTTTTTCTGATTAATAATAAATCTTGGGCTGATAAGACAGCTCAGTGGGTAAATGTATCTGCAGTTAAGCTTGACCTGAGTTCAATCCCAAAGAAACCCATGGTGGAATTGGAGAACTAACTCAGGCAAGTTGTCCTCTGACCTTAACATGTATTCTGTGGCATGCTTGAACCACTTATCCAAATAAGGAAATCAAATCATTGTAATTAAAGTAAGAATAATGTTTTAAAATGTACAATGTTTAGAGCGGTTTTTTTTTTTTTCCGACACAGGTTTTCTCCATGTAGTTTTGGTACCTGTCCTGGATCTCGCTCTGTAGACCAGGCTGGCCTTGAACTCACAGAGATCCGCCTGGCTCTACCTCCTGAATGCTGGGATTAAAGGCGTGTGTCACTGCCACCTGACTAAAATGTACATTTTTTTACTTAGTAATAAATTTAACCTACTTGAAAATATTTTTATTTTTTACATAGCCTTTGAACTGTTTATGACTTATGGGCTTAAGGTTGTTCTGTTTTGAAGGACAAGTGGTAAAGATCATCCAGTTATAGAATAAAAAATAACCTATGACACTTGTGTTAGTTTCTAAGTTGTGGTGCTTTCTTGAATTCTGGTTGTTTGTCTACATGATCTTGAATTTGTATGACCTTCTGTGTACATAAAAATAAGTTAGAATTAAAAATCTATTATTTTTGAAACAATGTAGAAGTTGAAATTAATGATACATAGACTTAGAAAATTCTAAATATGATATATCATATATATTGCAAAAAACTTAATACTAAATGATTTATATTGTGATATAGTGTTTCCCAGTGACTTACCGGAGATAACACAAGGCAACTGCCTCAGTGAATCCAAACTAAAATTTTCTAAACTTAAAAAAAAAAACTGATTATTTCGCACGTATGCTTTCAGTCCTTTATCTATTAATACTCTAAAGTGCCTCTAGTTTAATTAGATATTTTAGCTATTACAAAATGTGCTTTAGTAACATGAGAGTACAGTTATATTTTGGTAGTTTTGGTATTACATTTGCTTTGGCTACTACTGGATATTCACTACTATTGCTTAGCTAAATTCATATGGTGCCAGACTTCATTCTAATATTTATGCTTGTACCCAGAGAATTTGAGGTAACTGGATAGCGCTAGGAAAACTCATCCTGAGTGGAACAACTCAGACCTATAAAGACAAATATGATATGTATTTACTTTTGTGCTGATGTTAGTTTTTAAGTCTTTAATAAACAAGTTATAATCTGTATAACCACATAAGTTGGGTATAAAGTAAGGGACTGGTGGGGAAGAATGGAGATGTATAACCTTAGGAAGGGGAAATAAAATAGAGAGATGTGGATGGATGAAGGGCATGGGGAATGGAAAGGGAGTACCAAATAGAGAGGCAGAGAGGGGAAAGGATGAGAATAAAACAAAGGGAGAGATAGTTAAACTAGGGGCCATTGGATGGGGTCATATGAAAACCTAATACAGTAGAAACTCCTGAAATATATTCATATATGAAAGTGATCTAAATGAAACCACCAGGGAAAACAGCCTCAACTGAACATCTCTTGTAACCAAATGAAACTTTCAGTTCCAGGAATGGTTTACATGTAATTGAGTCGTTAAACATGCACCATGGAAATCCCCCCCCAAAAAACAGGCTATTACCAAGGCTATTGATTGCTCTCCACAAAGAGCTAGTAAGGCCCTATTGCTGAAGACATCTACACTACTCTTTGAACATAGACAAATTGAACTGGTGCCTACCTAGAGCCTTTACCCTTACTGACCAGTATTAATGGTACAGGATGGTACTCTGCACACTACCAAGGAGAAAGGTAAATACCAACCTAGCTACAAACCCTTAGATCTTCAAGGATGGCTTACCTGCAAATTGTGCTAGAACAATAGTGGCACAAGCTTGTGGGAGTAACCAGTCAATTTCTGATTGGATTTAAAGCCCATCCCATGAGATATAATCCATCGCTGACACTGCTTGTGGGGCCAAGATAGGTCAGAGACTAGGGGAAAACCAATACTCTTCGGCTAAAGAAATATAGCCGAACGATGACTCCTAAAAACATTTTTCTATACTCATATGTCAGTGCTTTACTCCGGCATCATCAGAATTGCTACTTTCTGCCAAGGATGGGAACAAATACAGAGACCCACAGCCAGACTGTAAGTAGAGAGTGAGAGATGTTGGAATGCTCAGTCCTAAATGGAATGTCAAGCCCTTCCCCTTGGGGTTCAGGAGACATTGTGGAAGAGAAGGTAGAAAAATTTTAAGAACCAGAAGGGATGAAGGATAACAAAGAGACAAAGTTTTCTAAATACAGCATGATGGAGACACATATGAACTCACAAAGACAGTATCAGCACTTGGCATACGCATACGTCTATGCCATGTGGAGACTCAGCACTGAGAGGAGAAGCAAACTCCTGGTCCCATCTCTAACCCAGAAGCTATTTCCAACTGATAACCACTCATAAATGAAAAACTAGTCTTCTCTGATGGAGTTTCACTGAGAATAGAAACCATTTTTAAGAGTAGGCTCCATGGCGAGCAGTATATGGCCAACACAAAACAAACTCAATGTTTTCTTTGGAGGTTCTTTGTCTCAGAATGTTTAGTCAGGGTATTTATTTGCTTTTTAATTTAACTTGGTTTTTTCTTTTTACCTCATGGGTCCATGGCTTCCAGTGCTGTGTTTTTAATAGGATCCCTTTGTGTGTGAACATGTCTGCTCATACATCTATATGTTTCTTTGCCTTTACTTTGGTTTTATTCTTATCTTTTTTTCGTATTCTGTTTTGCTTGTTTTTATTTTATTTTATTATTATTTGTAAGATGCCTATTTGTTTTCTAATGAGAGACAAAACGTCTGTGGATTTGATTGGGAGGGTAAATGGAAAGGATCTCAGAAGAGTGAAAGAAGAGAAATCATATTTATAACAAGCTGTCAACTGATTTTGATGCTGCTGGTGTGGCAGGAATTTACAGTGAACTTTATCATCAAGTTCCATACTCACCTTGTCTGTTAGATACACACTGAAAATGCTGTTTGTTACTCTAGGGTTCTGTCTGATCTGTTTTCCAGTGAGAGTATTGGAGTAGCTGATCATTCATTATCTTGTATTGTACTCCAAAGTTGTTGAATATCAATCACTCACAAAAATAAATTAAAAAAAAATAAAGTTGAAAGACAAAGTCCTAAAAATAGAACTACCATATTTCCTAGCTATACCACTCCTGGTCGTATATTTAAACATTGGAATCCTACCAAGATTCTCACATATCTGTGTTTATGACTGTTTTTTTCACTGTAGCAAAGGAAATGAAACCAGCCTATATATACATTAAAAGATGAATTCATAATGAAAAGCTGACACATGCATATGGTAGAATTTTAATCAACCATAAAGAAAATTGAAATTTTGATTTTTTTGGAAAGTGATTAGATCTAGAAATTAATATATTAAATAATACAATACAACCTAAATTCAGAAAACCAAATACCACATATTGTATCTTATGTGTGAATACCAGCTTTAAAATTCTATATGTGCTCATATATGTGGATGTGAGAGTGTTTATAGGCCACAAAACCAGAAGAGGACCATGCAGGGGGAGAGGTTTAAAGGAAGCAGGAAAGAGTACTGGAACGTAATAACACAAACATGAAAAGCACACAACTATGAGTGAAGGATAGTGATAAGGATGATGGAGAGGAGTGGGAAATCAGACTGACAAAAATAAAGTATGAACATGCCATAAGGAAGCCTATTATTTTATATGCTAATTAAAATAAATAGGAAAGGTATAAATTATCAAAATGAAATTAAATAATAGTGAATTATAGAAAACACTTCTGATATTCACATTACCTGTGAACTGATTTGTGATTAGAAAACCATCATTAACTTCTTTCTATAAATAAAAAAACTGATGCAATAAAATGACCAATTTGCTTCCTCAATTTCATTATAACATGAAAGATGCAACCAAGACAAAATTTGATTTTGTGATTCTAATACTCACTCTTCTACAAAAAATTCCTCTTAAATGTAAAAATTAATTGAAGATAGATTATAATTCTTATGTGTACATCATCATTTTGACAAATATTCTCAGAGAATACGGGTTATTCTGTCTCAGAAAATGCAGTGCTTCATTACTCTGCAACAATTACTACATAGACAAAAGTATGTGTTTCCTGCCTACTACTCTAGTGCAGATGGGAATTATTGTCTATGTTCAATCAGTTTTTACAGTTAAGAGGAGTATTTGGTAAAAGACTATCAGAATAACAGGATCAAATTTTCTGATTTTTTTTAATTAGTTTAGGTCATTATTCCAGCTTTGGTTATAAAATTATTAGTGCCTGGTCTACAGAGCGAGATCAAGGAAAGGCACAAAGCTACACAGAGAAACCCTGTCTCAAAAAACAAACAAAAAATTATTAGCAAAGCACCAGTAGAGTTAATGTTACGGCTTGTGACTGATATTATTCGATAGCAAATTATCTCTGAATTCATCAGAGTAATTAATACTTATAATCACTTCCATTTTTTAAAGAAATTTCCTAAATTAGTTTAGCCATAGCAAGTGATAAAATATCTTTATTTAACCAAAATTATGGCATTGGTGTCTAAGCTTCCAAGGATACTTGTTACATGGCCACACATTTCTCTTTCTTAAAAGGTGTCAGAATCAGTCTTTATTTTAATAGCTAGATATTCTCAAAGCTCAAATTTACACAGGCATCCAAAAACCTTGTCAATCTTTTTGACAGGTAAAGAAAACCTCGAGCATTAAAGGGGTCAAATATTACCTGAATTTTTTCCCCTCAAATATCAAGGAGTAGTCAATCATTAATTGAGTCTTTGTTGTCAAAAGACATGTTACTTTCTGTTGGTATGATTCCATATTCTAAGACAATAGTTTCAATGTATTTATGAAATTCTCAAGAACAAAGAAAAGTTTTAAAGAAATAGACACTATAAAATTGTTATAAACAAATTTAAAACAAGTGAAAAGTTTTAAGTACTTAAAACCATCTTTGAATTACAGAACTGTAATTGTTTAAAATGTTTCTTCAATTTGTGTCTGGTTATTTCCAATACTTATGCATGCAGCACTACGGTTCAGGTTTTTATGGTTAAAAAAAAAAAAGATGTTGCAATCTACTTTATTCCCTCCTACATTTCCAGATATGCTTGCATAATGCTCAGTATGGGTATTTGGTCAGAGGATATGCGTTTGAAAACAGCATTCATAGCTTTCTCCAGGACTAAGAATTTCACATGTGTAATGTAAAACCTTGTCTCAAAGTTAAGAGAACATTGAATGTGAAACTTCTGCATCTATTGTATCTGTGTCATAGATCAGTGCTGGTTGCTCAGGAAATCCTGCATTTTTAAAGGATTTTTTAAAAACCTTTGTCTCTCTTCTAAGATAGACATCAGTGTATTGATTGTAAAAATTGCTGGATAGAAAAGATGTTAAACATCTATTATTAAACCATCCACTGGTTGTCCCTGAAAAGCAAGCCTGTATAATGATAATGATCACAGATACTAATTAAAATGCAATAGGTATGAATTGAAAAGGAACAGGTATTTGAAACCAGGCTGCTGTAGAGTTAACCTGGTGGCAGAGTGCTGGCAGGTTGGAAGTGGCAGGGAAGCATTCTCCAGAGCAGGAAGAGAAACTTGCTTCTGCTTGCTCTTCATTCTGGCCTTCCTAGGCTTGGTGAAGTGGTTATTCATGATATATTCAGTTACAACTTCACAAAACTGTGCAGTCATCAGATGCCAAAATTGAGGAAATCTTGAGAGTTCATAATGGAGTAAAATTCACTCTCTGAACATTAGATACTACTTTCCATTCAAATATCACTATAATAAAACCCAATCCATCTGAATAATGTTTTTTTTTTTTTCTTTCATACACTTAACCTGGTAAATGTATTTATAAGAAGCTGGTTTATATGGACTTTTTGTGTAAAAATAGAATTCTTATAAGGATCACTGCACTGTTAAGAAAGCCAGTTTTTTCTTTTTCATTGTCTTTTGTTTTTGGTCACGTGTTATTTGGTAGGAGTCTGTTGTTGCAACATTTAGGCTTTACAAGCAGATCTGTTTTATAGAAAGCACTGGTAATTTTTTTAAGAGATGCTATATTTGAGAGCTTCTGAAGATGAAGATTTATCCTGAGAATAGATAATGTGGGCTTACCTTAATAAAAGCATGTACATCCGCTGGAGAGATGGCTCAGAGGTTAATAAAAGCATGTACATCCATGGTCAAATACAGTAGGCTAGAATTTATATATAAAACGTCTCTTCAAATATGGGTTAGGGAGACTTGGAGCCCCTGAAATTTTAGTGAAGATTGTCAACTCATAATAATGTATTTAAATATGAGGAATATTTTAAAATATGAATCTATGTGTAAATAAAAGCTCCAAATATATTCATAATCTGTAATGTTTTCCATGAAAATACCCAGAAATAGGAAATTTAAATATGGAAATGTATTCTTCTGTTTATTTTAGTTCTCAGGTTTTTATTAAGCCAGATAGTTTCCATGTGCAAATTATTTGCTTGAATAGCACTTGATAGTCACCTTAGAATTGATGTTATCTAAATTAAATCTATTCAGCCTATTGGAAAACTTCGAGATTTCACACATGACTCACCTCTATTGTCTGAAATAATTTGGTCAAAAAGCAAAATATGGTACATTTCCTTATATAAATACTTTTTACAGTGAGCATGCATTTGAGAATCACGAAGAGTAATTTTAAATATTTTAATAAGCCATTTTCTTGCTTCAGTGCATAGTACAATTTTAGTGATAATCTGGCGTATCATAATAGAGAAGATTGATCAGTTCTTCTTGCCTTTGCTGGAGAAAATGAATATAATTGTATGTGATTTTAATAAAGATTAAGTTTAGAAGAAAGGTATGTCATTTCTCCCCTACTTTATTAAAATCTCATATGACCATGAAGATATTAAGCTTTGCATTAGAGCATAACTGATTTTATAAATTACTTGTCATACTAATGGTCCAATTAATCAAATAAAATGTCAGGAAAGTATGCAAGATTACCCGCAAGTTGCAATAAACAGATTTGCTAGTATAGGGATCTTTAAAACTATGAGTACATCTTCCAGAACATCTTTCATTTCTCTTCCTGACTGATGGATGGTCCTTTTGTAGTTAGGATCCATGGTTAAGTTAGCAAATAAAGGAACCAACTAGCAAACAGTTGCACTGATACATTTAGAGCTGGATTGAATTTGAAGATTATTAGTCTCTGCTAGTCCTGTACTCTCTACATGGTGTTTAGACACTCAGAATTTCCCACAGCGATTCAAATTACACTGACCTAAAATGGTGTTACTTTACATAGCAAACACCTGCCAGCCAATCTCAGACCAAAGTCTACCCACAGAGCTACGAACTTTTGGGGTAACATACTGATACTTTAATTAACTGCTTAGTTACATATTTGAATCAGTATTTTTAATGCTTAATTAACATATCACAATACTTAACTATGTTTAAACTTTGAACTAGATTTAATAGAAAACTATGAAAGTTAGGTTATATGTTAGATTTTTTTTATTTCTAAGTGTACAAATTATTGTTTTTATCCCCCAAAATTTGACATTCTAACTGTTCCTTCACATTCTACTGATGTTTAGTCTCTGGTTAGGCATCTTTCACAGATATGGTATTCTTATTAGAATATAGTGAAAATTATTTCCTTATCTGTAGCTGAAGTTTTCTCTGGTCCTGCCCAGCCCCATGGACCCTGCAGCCACTTATAAAATAATGACTCAGAAGCTTATATTAATTAAAACTGCTAGTCCATTAGCTCAGGCCTACCACTGACTAGCTCTTACATTTAAACTCAGCCCATTTCTGTTAATCTATATGTTGCTACGTGTTCCATGGCTTTACCTGTGTGCCATTACATTCTGCTTCCTAGATGGCAGGCTGGTGTCTACTGACTCAGCCTTTCTCTTCCCAGAATTCTTTTCATCTGCTTGCCCCACCTTTACTTCCTGCGTAATGACTGGCCAATCAGTGTTTTATTAAACCAGTGTACAAAAACATTATCCCACAGCATTCCCCTTTTCTTTTTAATTAAAAAGGAAAGTTTTAACTTTAACATAGTAAAATTATATATAACAAAACATTAATCAAGAATTACAGTTATAATATCTAGTATATTTGTATTTTGCAAAATTAAAGAAAATATTCTATCTATCCTATATTTGTGAGTCTGAGGTTTCATATCTAACTTATCTTTTATCATAACTAAGGAAAATTATAACTATCTCATCTTCAACTACATCAAAGACTTCAGAAGGATACAATATTATCTAAGTAAACAGGAAGAGCATTGTAAGCAACTTCCAAAAATCTAGAATGACAGAGACAGCTGCCTGCCTGGACAGTTGTCCAAAGTTCCTCTGTAACGTTGAGGCATCCATCCATCTTCGGCCCATAGGCCTAGTCTCTCAGTCAATTTTCTCTGTGTCCTGTAGAATATCTGGCAATCTTCTGCAAAGCAGGAACCTTAAGGACCATCTCACCTTGCAAAGTTCATTGGTCACCTTCCTATGGGTCCTGCACATCCAGTTTATACAACACTTTGTCAAGCAGTCCAGGCAAGAACATTGTCTTGCCCAAATAGCTATTTTTGCCAAGAAGAAGGTAAACTCCATATAGAGTGTCTTCAAAGCCCATCTTTCTCTTTGAAGTAAATTGGTGCTGCCAGGAGCAGATGTGTCTCACTGTCCAGAAAGTCTAAGTTTTAAAAACATTTTAAATGTAATAGTCTGTAGGTCTTTGAAGTGTTTGAAGATTATCTACCTAATTGAAATATATCTATGTATACCTAGAAAACTTAACATGGCTATAAGTTTGACTATCATTGAAGACTAATTATTAATCTGTATTTCTTAATTATCCACTACAATTTAAATGAGTTACATAAACATAATACTTTAAACAAGAGTAGAAATATACATACAGTATAACAAAATTAACTTTAAATTTGCATCAGTAAACTAAAATCCATAGCAACATAAAACATTTCAAACAAGTTGTTGCTCTTTAAAAGTAGATTCAATAATCTACCTTTTCATCCTATCATATCTATATCCTATATTTCTATATCATATCCCCCTTTCTTTTTTTTAGAAAGAGATTGACTATGACCAATAACAATTTGTAACCAACAACCTAAATAAAAACAAACATCCATAATCCATTTTTGAGGAATGTGTGTGTAGTTTTCTAAGCTACTTCCTGCTGATAGGGGGCACTGGTAGTCTTATGGGGATCCTGAGAAAATTAAGAATTATGGTCAAGTCCTGACTGGAGCAGTCTGTGAGGCTGCATTGTCTAAGCCAGTTGCCTTGAAGCTGTTCTGGATGTTGGATCATCTGGCCATGGTGTCATCAGAGACCTTTCAGGGGGTCTTGGTTGATCAAACCATATTAGCCTGGAAGCAATCCACAGGTTCTCATGTTCTGTGGAAACAAAAGCAGAACCTCTTTTCCAAAGCAACGTAACCTTTGAAGTCCAGATAACTATATATATATAGTCTTAACTCAACAGCTTTTATAATCAAATATCTTTCTGCAGTTAAAAATCCCAAAGACAATATAATTCAGACTCTGTGTATGATTTTATATTACTTTTACTGTCTCTTTAGAGACTTTATTTTTTAAAACTATTTCTTTATTGAACTGTCTATCCTCCTTTTCCTCTTTCTTTCAAGCCTACATATATTTTTACACATACATTAAACCATTTAGGGGTTTATTTAATCTGAATCTGACTTATTGTGAATCTATTGCTTTAAACTGTAGAATGACTAGGACTGAAATAGCAGCTTTGGCTGCTGGCTCTGTCCACCTCAGCTTCCCAACATGGCTAAACTAAGTTTACAGCCAGCTCTGGGAACCACACTCACCCCAGATTCTGGGAAGCAGTGGATCTGTGCTTCCATCCAACAATGTATAGCCCAGAAACCTCTGGTTTTTTTTTTTTTTTTGTTTTTTGTTTTTTTCTTTTTTAGTAGTATCAAAAGCTATATCCACCATGCACGATGTTGCACAGCTTGTAGAAACCTCTGTGTAACTTGGCGGTAATCTGCCATGCTGTAGCTCCAGCCTGCATGCCATGAATCCGCCACAGCCGGGAGATACATCATTGTACCTAGGCCCACCATGAGCAACATGAACTAGGAAAACGCTCTTGGCTACATTTACAATCTCTTCTTAAGCTCCCTCAGGCTTTAGGTGGAAACTCTTGCCACCACATGTGGGCGCCATTTGTAGCTGAAGTTTTCCTGTGTCCCGCCTGGCCCATTGTCAGGACAAATCTCTCTTACCTGCCAGTCCTGCAGCTGCTTAGACCCACATAAACACACAGAAGCTTATATTATTTACAGATGGTATGGTCATTAGTTCAAGTTTATTACTGACTAGCTCTTACACTTAAATTAACCCATAATTCTTATTTATGTTTAGCCACATGTTAGGCTTGGTACCTTTTCTAACTTCTGCCTTCACATCTTGCTTCCTCTGTGTCTGGCTCACGACTCCTGACTCAGCTTTCCTCTTCCCAGCATTCTCCTTGTCTGCTTATCCTACCTACACTTCCTGCCTGGCTACTGGCCAATCAGAATTTTATTTATCAACCAATCAGAGTAACGCATCCACAGCATACAGAGTGACATCATCCATCATTCTGGAGAACCAGTGAGATGCCTAGAGACCAGACCTCAAGACACTAGGGCTTTCAGAGCCCATTGGAGCAGGGAAGAATATGGTGGTCAAGGGGTTTCTAATGGTGCACAACCTGAGATGTTCCAGGTACCCAGCACTACTTTTGCTCAATCACTGCCTAACACTTTGGGGGAATTTCACTCTTTTACCTCAAAAGGAAACAAATAAGAAACTCATCTGGTCTGTCACTTCTGGAAGTAAATCTGGTCAAGAGCACCTTCCATTTGCACATATAGGAGAGGTTGGACATGCCTGCTGATCCAGTATCTAGGATCCATGTGAGACATCACTGGATTCTCTATGCCTGTCTCAGTTATATGATTGTGTAAAATCCACCTCTGGTTGTTTTTACCTGTGTCTCTCCATATGTGTGTTTCTATGTGTTTCAGTCAGTTCTGTTTCCTGGATTGGCCAGTGGTGGTCTCTGGTGTGAGACAATACCCCTCCACCCCCACCACTGCTCAAAACCCATTCTCCATCCAGATTAAACAATGCCCAATGACCCTGGATATTACAGTCCATATTGCCTATCTTAAAGAGACAGACATCCTGGTGCCCTGCCAGTGACCCTGGAATATGTCTCTTCTACCTATGAAGAAACATGAGACCTCTGATTCTTCCAGAGAAATAGGTGTGCACTATCATGAGTCTGAAAGATACATTCTTCTGTCTCCCACTGCCAGACCTGGGTCAACATATCTTTGCTTTTAAATGGACAGACCAGGTGGGAAGGTACAGCAAGCAACATACCTGGACCAAGCTGATCAAGGATCTGGGAAAATCAATTACAAAGGGATCACTGAAGGACTGCTATAAGAGTTACACACCTCAGACTATGGGACTTCAGCTAAGAAAGCCCGACTTTGTACACAAGGGCTAACTATCCTGGCTATTAGCTCAGGGGAGGCAAAGGGAGACTTTCTCAGAGTAGGATGGCTGCCATCCTTCAGATCCCAATGCTAAAGAATAAGGTTTGAGAGTTCCTGGATGTGGCTAGGTAGTGCTACCTCTGGATACCAGAGTTTGCAGAAATAGTAAGGCCTTTATATACTAGCACAAAAGAGGGCCACTGAACCCCTAATCTGGACTGAGATTAAACAAAAGGCATTTGAGGCTGTATAAACAGCTCTAACTTTAGCTACAGCCCTAGAACTTACAGATGTTTCTTTTCAACTGTTCATCCATGAAAAAAAAAATCGTAAGCGGGATTTTAACACAAACTTGGAGCCATGGAAACGTCATATGGCATATGTGTTGGCCCCTGTAGCCATAAGATGGCCCATCTATCTAAGAGCTGTGATGGCTTATGCTAGTCAACAAAACAAACAAGTTAACTCTGGGTCAAGATCTTATAACTCACAGCACCCAATGTCACTGGTTGAGGCCCTCCTCCAAGGAACAACAGAACACTGGTATCTAATGCCTACATGGCACAGTACCAGGCCCTACTCCTGGGCTACCCTCAAGTTCAGTTTGAGAAACCCACCACCACCAATCCTGCCACCCTGTTGCCTGATGATGACCCACAGGTTCTCATCCATGACTTTTATGGGATGAAAGATGAAACCAGGTACTTGAGACCTTCAGTAAGAACTTTAGCTGAAAGATATTGAGCCCATGCCAGGCGCCTCAGTCCAGAAAGTAGAACTCAGATGGAAAAAAAGAAAAGTCCACAAACATTTACACAGATAGTTGCTATGCTCTTACTGCTGCTGTTTATGTCCACATTATAATCTATAGAGCCGGGCGTTGGTGGCGCACGCCTTTAATCCCAGCACTCGGGAGGCAGAGGCAGGCGGATCTCTGTGAGTTCGAGGCCAGCCTGGGCTACCAAGTGAGCTCCAGGAAAGGCACAAAGCTACACAGAGAAACCTTGTCTCGAAAAACCAAAAAAAAAAAAAAAAATAATAATCTATAGAGAATGAGGGCTTTTCACTGGGGGAAAGAGCTTTAAAAACAAATTGAAAAATCTTGGCCCTCCTAGAGTCTATTTGGCTTCCCTATGAATTAATATCATCTACTGCTGGGTCACTGCCATGGCTTCCCGACAAAGAGCCCTAAGACCAGTGGAGCCCATTGATATCCTAATGGCACACACTGAACCAGTACTGTCTGAGACTCCATGGTACAACTAGGAGGAAATAGAGGATGCAAAAAAAAAATGGACAGTTCAATCCCACAGATCTGGGGAGGACAACAGAGGGAAACGTCATTCTCCCAGAAATGATTGGTAGGAATCTGGTAACTGGCTTCACCAGGCTACTCATCTGGGGTCCACAAAACTTTAAGAGTTGCTCAGACCAAGAGAGGTTATACCTACACTGGGCAGCCTAGTGTGGGATATAATAGACAGATGCCACATTTATGTTCAACTAAATCCAAAACAGAGAGCATTTACCCAGGAAGGGTCTGAATAAGAGTACAATATCCTGGCAAACTCTGTGAAAAGTAACTTCACTGAGACCCAGACTCCTGGGAGAAGATAGAAGTACTTGCTAGTTTTTATAGATACTCTTTCAAGGTGGGTAGATGTTTTACCCATCCAGACTGAAACTTCTCAACTAATAGCTTAAAAGGTCTTCCAGAAACTGTTTCCCTGATTTGGCATCTCCCTAACAGTGGGATCTGAGAATGGCCTGGCTTTCATAGCCAAAATCTCTCAGTTAATAGCTAAAGCTTTAGGCAGAGATTGAAAGCTTCACTTTGCATATTGACCTCAGACTTTCTAGCCAGGGAAAAAGAATAAAACAAATGAGAAAAGAAGCTCTAGTGAAATTCTCATTAGTGTCCAATGAAGGGTGCATAGATCTTTTCACTTTGCTTTGAGCTTGCTCTACCACATGTTGGGAGGGATTTACCCTGTATGAAATTATGTTTGGAAGACTTCTACCACTTCTTCCCTAGCTCAACAACAAGCATTTGGAAGAACTCTTGTAGCTGGAGAGATTTTTCTCTCCAGGTCCCACCAAGCCTCTGCAGTCCCTTATAAAATGTGCCCACTTATAAAATAAACATACAGACGCTTATATTATTTAAACTGGCTGGCCATTAGCTCAGGCCTATCATTGTCTAGCTCTTACTCTTATATTTAGCCCATTTCTATTAATCTATACTTTGCCATGTGGCTTGTGGCATATTGGTACCTTACATCTTTCTTATCCTGGCAGCAGCTGCAATCTCCCCCACCTGCCTTCCTGTCCCTTGTAGCATGAGTCTTAAAAGTTCTTATTAATAAAATCAAACCTGAGCCAGTTATTGGGGTGAACACTGGAAGGTCAGAGAGACAGATTAAGCCACAGCTTCCTCACCTTGCCGGATCCTCAGCTGCTCTTGCTTCCTCAGACTGGAGGCCTCTGAGTCCTCATCCAGAATGGGTCTCAGCTGAACTGCTGCTAGAAGCCTGAATGCTTAACCAGGCCAAATGCTTAACCAGACCAAAATGCTTCTCCAGGCCAAATGCTTCTCCAGGCCAAATGCTTCTAGTTTCTGGTCCTCACGCTTTATGTACCTTTCTGCTTTCTACCACCACTCCCTGGGACTAAAGGTGTGGGTCACAATGCCTGGTCGTTTCCAATGTGGCCTTGAACTCACAGAGATCTAGAGGGATTTCTGTCTCTGGAATGCTAGGATTAAAGGCGTGTGCTACCACTGCCTAACCTCTGTTTAATATTGTGGCTGTTCCATCTCTGACCCCAGATAAGTTTATTAAGGTACACAATATTTTGGGGAACACAATACTACCACAGTCCCTTAATTTTCCTCTCTGTTAGTCCTGCCTATACTTCCTGCCTGGCTACTGGCCAAGAAGTGTTTTATTTACTAACCAATCAGAGCAACACATTTGCCATACAGAACAGCCCATAGCAACCTCTCTAGCCATTCCTTTTGGAAGTCACTACAGGCTCTCCAGTTGTCCATGAAGGCTATTCATTAGACTGTGTGAGAGACCCAGCAGACCTTTGAATCCACCACCAGTTTTCTCTTGTTTTTGTCCCATGATAATGTCTAGACCAAGAAGGTTGCTAAAAGGCACTGAAACCAAAACCAAAGAAGCACAGTGATTCTTTCCACTGCTATGGCTGTGAAGGTAGCTGGCATTACACCATGGATCTACCACACTCAGATCCAGAAAGCAGAAGCCACATAAGTTGCTGCCAAATAGACTGTCTCCTAGACTGTGGACCCATTAAAACTAAGGTTATAGTGTGCCCCAAGCCCTTCAAATTTCTCCCCTTCTACCTCCTCCTGAGTCTTGAGTTTTGTCCTACAGTTATGAGTATAGGGTTATGGTCCAAGCTCCACTACCCTCTGGCCTAAACCTCAGAATTGAGGAAGACAGATACAGGGAAGGTGTTAGTTAATGTGACTACAGACTAACAACCCATATTCTTCTTGACCTTTTATCACTGATGCCCATTTTAAATGTCTGGTTGTATTGGAGAAAGGAAAGATATTGGAATTTATCTCTTGAGATAAAAATTCAGAGTTTACAATTCTATGCATGCCCTAAGGCCAGCCAAAAACAAGGGAGTTTTCAATTTAAAAAATGGCGTTGTGAAACTGAGGCTTCCTGAAAAATTCATTTAAAAAGATTCTAGCCTTTGGGAGTCAGACTCTATTGTAGTTGGAAAGTTTTTCCAGTCCCTCCAGGCCTCCACAGTCTTATGGCCTGCTTATAAAATAATCATTCATAAGCTTATATTAATTATAACTGCTCTGCCATTTGCTCAGGCTTATTCCTGACTAGCTCTCACACTTAACCCATAATTCTTATTTATGTTTAGCCACATGGCTTGGTACCTTTCCTCAGTTCTGCCTTGTCATCTTGCTTCCTCTGTGTCTGGCTGGCAACTCCTGACTCAACCTTTCCTCTTCCCAGAATTCTCCTTGTCTGTTTATCCTGCCTGGCTATGAGCCAATCAGTGTTTTATTTATCAACCAATGTACAAGAGTATTATCCCACAGCACTCTATGCCATGGGAAGGGATCTGGGGATAGAGGACATCATTCATAGACAGAAACTGGTTAAGATTACTGGTTATGCTTAGACATTAAGCCCCCATACTACACAGGAACTAACTAGACTGTCAGCCCATTGACTGACAAATCTCATTGTGACCTGGAAGACCCCCAAATTAACATTAGGGACTTACAAGGGGCCAAAACTTGTCTAATACCCCAAACTTTAACCTAGGTTCTGCCCCTTATCCTGATGCCTATTATTCTGGTTCATGAGTTAATTTGGTTCATCTGGATAACAGCAATATTACAAAGGCTCTGAGACTACTTGGTGGGTATGTACTAACAATTTGACTAAATGTCCCTGTTATGATGCTTTTCAAATTAAGTAGATAGGTTGATCAGGACATAAAGACATTAAAAGTTACCATTTCTGAATTAAAACAACAGTTAGATTCCCTTACAGAAATGGTCCTACAAAACTGGGGAGACAGAGACTTACTTCTCATGAGATAAAGAAAACTATGTATGGTCTTGTATGTATTTACATAATTAATTCTTAGGCCTGAAGTAAAGAGATCTGTGCCTTTACAACATAGGTGAGCAAACAGCCATGATTAATCAATTTGAATATTTTATTTTCTTCAGAATTTTGAATCCCAGATTCCATAACACTTCAGTCAGTCTAATGTAAACTTTCAACTATACTAATTGAAGCCACATTTGAATTCTAGTTTCTACCCACAAACCAAATAAACTGTGGCTCTCTCTTTCACTTCTTGAACTAAAATACTGAATGCAAATTTCTACTTAATGGCCTTTTTCAAGAATAAATATGCTTTATCTTCATGGTTGTAGTTTATTTTGCCATGATCCTACAATGCTAAGGTCTATTTTCACACAGTTTGCAGATTTCTATATGTATCAATTATAACTATCATATCATGATTTTTGTAAGTGACAAACCTCTTCATAGGTCATCAGGCCTTATCTAACTATAGGTCCAGAAGTTAAGATTAACAGTCAGAGTAATTTTGTGGATATTCAGAACTCCTTTGCAAGGCTTTTACCACAGGAGAGTCTAGGCAAGTGGAACCAACCTAGTTAGTGAAAAGGCTCTTTACTATAATTAAATACAAAAAAAATTCAGGAGCTTGCTTTCCTCTATTAAGATCCTTCCACATTACACTATCACATCATAAACTTTAGGATTTCTACTCATTATCCCCATTGTACTTGAGCAATTCCTCCATAATTGGGAATTCTGCTTTGCTTTGTAAGTTCCCATACTCCAAATAAGAATCTAGGTTGATTCCCAGGAAGAGATGATTTCCATCCCAGAAGTTTAAAGCAAAGAGAAACTGGGTTTAAATCAGAATTTTTAGTCATAGAGATTCAAAATTAAATTTTTTCTTTCAGGTCAGACATAAAAAGTACAGAAACTTTAATGTCATTTATGAGGAATTTGGGGGGATCTTTGGAGGCCTGCTCTATTTGTTTTCCCAAATTTGCATATGCAATCAGCCACCATTTATGCTCTTTTGCTTGATGTTAAATGCATTGAAGCATCAAATGCATGGTCATCTAGAACATTTTATGTATAATATTCCAGTCATGAGTGTCATACACAGCAGTTTACTTACAATATCATGTGATGAGCTGCCAGTCAGTCTCTTTAACCAACAAAATATGGATTCTTTCATCTCTTAAAATCTAGTAAATCTACAGAACCAAGACTGAAAAGCTGGAACTCAGAGAATCCATCCTCAGACTCTTCCATGAACTCCTTCTGCACCCTGATGAGTTCTAAATAAACTTAAATTTCAAAGAAATAACTAGTAAGAGACATGAACTAAGAGATTTATTATCAGAAAGAACAATAAGTTTAAAGACTTATTGCAAGAATGTATTTGAAGGTGCTCTCAATGAAAGCATCAACTCTATACCTGATCAAGAAAAATAGGTTGGAAGACTGAGATACAAGCTGAAGAAGCTTTATTCATTGCTGGAATTTCTTCTTCCTCTGGGAACAGTTCTCTCTGTTTAAAGGTCATATCATACTCAAAAGTCTTATACATATTTCTTAAAATAATCTTCTTTAGTAAAATGTAATACTTCATTCACTGTAATTTCTACCCAGAGAAAGCAATGTACCAGAATCTAACTCAAAGTTATACCATAATGGGCATGGTGCTCTTGAGCTGTAACATAAAGGTATCCATTTGTCATGAGCCTAAGTATATACTCTTCATAATTAGAATATGAGCAATGAGAATGTCTTTCTACTAACCTAATAAAGTCAGGTACTCAGTGTTATTAAACTGGAATCAGAGACTGAGGGGAATGTTGTCACTTACGTGAGATCTGTCTTACATCAAAGAACAGCAAAATCATCCCACAGAAACTTATCACATGCAGAGATGTGATATACAGTGATGAAGGTAACTATTCCTCTCTAAACCCTCCTCAATGATGTTTTCAGATAGCAGAGGATGTGCCAAGAGAGGGTGTTGTTCCATACTCTAACATATCTTAAGATGAATTTGACTTTGGGTGTTAAAAACAACTACAAAAGACATATATAAAATTTGTTGTAATTTACACAGGGCCTTGAGTCACAGGGAATACTACATGGAGGAATTTCATAAAAAGTTAAATTGCTCCCATTTGTGCCCTGCCAACTCTAGCTCATTCAGTTTCTAAAATCTGGCAGGATGTCATGTTAAGATTTATTTCCCTAAACAAGTCTTTAAAATGATTAGGGTACAAATATGAAACTTAAGGTAAAATTTGGACTCAGTGAAAATATAGAAAGGAAATGTATTTATTCATATAGCAAAATTGGCTGTACATAGTAAAAACTTGAGCGTATTTTAAAATAGCAAATATTAAAAAATGAATGTTTGGCCAGGCGGTGGTGGCACACGCCTGTAATCCCAGCACTCAGGAGGCAGAGGCAGGTGGATCTCTGTGAGTTTGAGGCCAGCCTGGTCTACAAAGTGAGTTCCAGGACAGGCTCCAAAGCTACAGAGAAATCCTGTCTCAAAAAAAAAAAAAAAAAAAATGTTCAATGATCTAATTTTAAATACTAAATATTTAGAAGGACATTCAGTGGTTTCATCTTGAAAGGAAAACAATACATACCAAGTTTTCAGTATTCAATGTCATAAGTATGAAGATATGAAAAAAAGGCAAAGTTGGGGGGACCTTTAGCTCATTTCTACCCTACAAAGGTAGAAAAGTATATATGACACATGATATTAGAGAACCAAAAGGTTGCTGAGCACTTTAGCTTTCTACACATTCATGAAACACTTTTCATTTTCTTGTGGCGTTGATAACTAGTGTGGCTTAAGACAAAGAAACATTTTATTCCTATGAATTATGCAATGGTAACATTATGCCACAGATGTCCTCCATTGTCATTCTGGTCAAAGAACCAATGTTATTTACGAGGTAATACAAGGTTTAGGTACCAGAAACACATTTTTTTTCTAATCCCCATTTCTAACCATGTAGCTGAATGCCAAAGGCAGAGTACTAATTATTTCCCGGATGTAACTTTGTTGGTTAGAGAGTTGTTTCTGCCCACATAATTGACTCAAGTGTTGACTTCTGCGGAAGGTTTACTTGTTCTCTGGCAAATAAAGCCAAACTAACAAGGTTTGAATTCCCAATCAAACTGAGGTGTATTTCTTGCCCACTAAATTGATGGTTAAAAAATAGACTTTTCTTTTATACAAGTATGCTATCCACATTAATTATATGTGATTTATAAATATGATAAAAACTCTTCTACAGAGCCGTAGTTCAAGAGAAGATTAGGATAATTAAAGGAAACAGTGAAATATTTCAGAAAATTTTATACAGGTTTCCACATGGAAGAATCTAGGAAAAATATGATTTTCTTGGTTCTTTTGCCATGAAAAATAAAACCAGCTATTTCCAACATAAATGACACATGCAAGATCTTTGAAGATGATCTTCAAACTATGAAGATGAGTTATTCAATCGGGGCATTCTCAAACATACTTAGAGCTGACCTTCCTCATACTATTCTTCTTCACCATCTTATATTGCCCATCCCTGTTTAACGTTTCTGCCCCCAGCAACCCACATTCCATCTTCATATCACATGTGTTTGAAGCCCTCCCTGTCTTTGCCCTTAAAGCATTTCTTTTCATTGCCTTTTATGTGTCTCTTTCTAGGTTATTGGCTTCGGTACTCATAGAGATCAGTAAATTCATGCAGTTTAGTTGCAATATTGTGTATTTTGAGCTTTTATTATTATATAGCTAATTATACAGCTTTAAAATACTTACTTTTGTTTTTGTTGTTTTGTTTTTAACCTAATGGACTTTGGGCTGTATAAACTTGCATTATTTTGAAATCACTATATTATTCTGGAAAAATGTTATTGAAACTGATTTTTATTATTTTATTATTTATTTTTAAATTGTTTTGTTTTGTTTTGATATGTCTTATTTTATATGTATCCAAAGCTGGCCTATAACTCACTATGTACGATCATCTCAGCTAAAACTCATGACAATCCTAGTCTCAAATTTTTCTAATATATCTTCCCTTTCCTACCTCTACCCCCTCCTAAGTCCCCTCCACCCAACTCCTTCCATGCTTCCTCCTCTATTCACAAACAGATAGTCTCATTATCATACATATAACAACAGACATTGAAGTAATCCAGATAATCATAAGGACATATTTAAAACACATATACCCCACCAACTTGGAAAATATTAAAAAAAGGATAATTTTCTTCATAAATACACCTACTAAAATTAAATCAAGATCAGATAAGTAACTTAAACAGACCTAGAACCACTAGTGAAATAGAAGCAGCAATTAAAATATCCTGACTGGAAAAAAGAGAATAAAAGCCCAGGACCAGATGGTTTTGGGACAGAATTCTACCAACTTCCAAAGAAGAATCATTCCACAAAATAGAAACAGAAGTAACATTGCCCAGTTTGTTTTATGAGGCCAAAGTTACCCTAAGACCATAACCACATGAAGGCTCCACAAAGATAGAGAATTACAGACTAATTTCTCAAAAAATTTCAATAAAATACGTCCAAACTAAATCCAAGAACACACGAAAAAAGAACACATCCACTATGATCAAGTAGGCTACATCCTAGAGGTGCAGGGATGGTTCAATGTACAGAAGGTCATAAATGTGATCTGCCGTATAAGCAGTCCAAAAGACAAAAACCACATTAAATGCAGAAAATACCTTTGACAAAATTGCAGTACCTCTTCATAATGAAAGTCTTAAAGAGGTTAGGGATACAATGAATTTACATCAGTGTAATAAAGGCAATTTCCAGCAGGTCCATAGCCAACATCAACTTAAATAGAGAGAAACTCAAAGTAATTCCATTAAAATCAGAAACAAGACAAGGTTGCCCACTCTCTTCATACCTATTCAATACAGTATATGAATTTATAGATAGAGCAACAAGAAAACTGGTGGAGGACAAGGGGATACAACCTGGAAGTCCCTTTGTTTGTAGATAATATGATAACGTACATAAGTGACCTAATAATTCCACTGGGAAACTCCTATTGCTGATAAACACTTTCAATAAAGTAGCTGGATACATAATTAGCTCCAAAACACCAGTAGCTCTCCTATATACAAATGTCAAATGGACTAAGATTGAAATCAGGGAAACAACACCTTTCATAATAGCCTCAAATAATATAAAAAATCTTAGGTAATTGTAACCAAGCAAGTAAAAGTCTTATATGATAAAAAAAATTAAGGTGTAGAAGAAAGAATTTGAGTAAGATATCAGAATATGTAAAAATCTGCCATGTTCATGGATCAGTTGGATTAATATAGTAAAACTGGTCATTCTATCAAAAGCAATCTATGGATTCAATGCAATCCCCATCAAAATTGCCACCGCAATTCTTAAAAGGACAGTTTTCAGATTCATGAAGAAACTCAAAAAAACCCAAGATAGCTAAAATAACTCTAAATAATAATTAAAAAACTGCTGGAGGTATCACCACCCTCAATCTCAAGTCATAGTAAAAAGCTATAGTAATAAAAATAGCATGATATTGGAACAAAAACAAACATGTTTACTCAGTTGTTTCTGTTGGAGTTCAAGATATACATATATTTAGTAAATATAATTAAAAGCTTATTTGTCTTTATCTTTACTACAAATATACTGCAAAATATTTATTTAGGCATTAAATGTTATATTTATCTCTTATTGTGTATAAGGTACCCTTGAGAATTTACTTGCTATTCTGATAATATTTTCATTCACTCAATATTTTAGTTTATTATATAATATGAAAATCATTCAATAGTTTTCTATTTTGGTTTTATTTCTCTTTCTCCCTTTCATCAGCTGATGAAACATCCAACACTAAACATAGTTTGCTGAAACAGACACTTTAAATTCTCTATATGCAAATATGCCTTTAGTTCTTCTAATAGTCCAGGGAAGCAAATGGTATTGGAGTCTCTGTTTTGTGAACTTTAGGCACCAAGATTATAATTACTTTCCCCAGACCACAACTTTGAACATAGACTATGAGTTCTTGACCACCGTGATGTTTACCATTCCAAATTATCCCACACTGAAATTTTATAGGTTCTCAGAAGTAATGATGTCATTCACGAGGGCTCTACCCATGATGATAAAAGAACAAGGGTCTATTTTTCATGTTTCTTTCAAAATACGTATCAAATATGATAGTCCTTTGGAGTTATTGTTTTCAGTGCTCTCTTAACTAACAAAATCATTTGTCACAGATAACAGGCTAAAGGAGTAAGACATTCTCATTTACACAAGAGCCTCTTGAAAATAATTACTTAGCTGAAATTAATGCCTTGCATGAAATAATTCAAGTGGGTCCTTTGAAAATGTGAGTATTCCATATATGAAAATGTTTGTGTAAATACAATATGATAACAAGTACTTACATCATATTTATAATAGAAACACACAAAATCCACCTCTCTTTCCAACATAATCAAAGTAAGAATAAAAAATATTTTTTCTGATATATGTTGACATACAGAAATTCAAAAGTTAATCATCAGTTACTTGTAAAAATTAAATGTACATCTGTACAAAAGTGGGAAATATACTAAATATAGATGTAGATGCTATTTGTGTTTTCTCTTCCTTTCTATCTACTGTTAAATATCATCATTCCCTTTATTGCTCACTTTGTGTCCTATAACTGTAATATCTACTGTCTGAAATAACAACTTTCACATTTGTTGTAGTTTTAAAAAGATGTCCCCATAATTGATACACTTGAATACTTAATTTCTAGTTGATGGCTATTTGAGGAGGCATGGGAAATATGGCTTTAATGGAAGAAGTATATTACTTAAGGTGCACATAGGAGTTTCAAAAGACTCATGCCATTGCAAGTTCCAAGTTCACTCTCTTTTTCCTATTTGTGGTTTGAGACATGGATTTCTCAGCTTTCACATTCCAGCTCTAGCTGCCATGTCTGCTCCTTACAGTTCCCACAATATGGACCTCATTTAACCAAATGAACATATAATTTTGAAATAATCCCTATATTCTGTAAGTTTCCATAGTCATGATGTTTTATCACAGCAAGAGAAAATGCAGAAGTCATTACCAGGAAGAGAGATTATGAGAGAGAGAGAGAAAGACAGACAGACAGAGAGACAGACACAGACACAGAGAGACAGACAGAGAGACAGAGAGAGATATGCTATAAAAGCACAAAATGCAAAAGAATTGTGAAGAAAAAAAGAAAACCTGAGAAACCATTATGAGACAAAGACATTCCCAAAACAGCACTGAATTTCTTTTGTGATGGCCCCCTATTGCTGAGTGTGGGTCCTGGCCCTGTAGTTTACATTCTTTTTGTTGTTGTTGTTGTTTTGTTTTGTTTTGTTTTTCGAGACAGGGTTTCTCTGTGTAGTTTTGCGCCTTTCCTGGAACTCACTTGGTAGCCCAGGCTGGCCTTTAACTCACAGAGATCCGCCTGGCTCTGCCTCCCGAGTGCTGGGATTAAAGGCGTGCGCCACCACCGACCGGCTCTATAGTTAATGAGACTTCATTGGAGAACTGATTTTTCATTTGCTAGCATGTTATGGAATATTATTTTAAGATGTGTTACATTTGTTTATGCTGTGGAACATTTGTTTAATGATACAAAAATGTGTTGTTTCTTTTATGTTGCATTTGTTTAACTCTAGGAAGATACTTTACCTGTCCAAAACACCTGATTGGTCTAATAAATAGCTAAATGGCAAATAGCTGGGCAGAGAAAGAGCAGATGGGTCTGGCAGTCAGAGAGAATGAATAGCAGGAGAAAAAGAGGGATCAGGAAGCAAGAGAAAATCAAAGAACAGGATGTGGAGGATTCCAGGGGCCAGCCACCCAGCTACACAGCAAGCCACAGAGTAAGAAGGAAAGAAATATATACAGAAATAGAGAAAGTTAAAAGCCCAGAGGTAAAAGTTAGATGGGATAATTTAAGTTAAGAAAAGCTGGCTAGAAACAAGCAAAGCTAGGGCTAGGCATTCATAAGAAAGAATAAGACTCCATGTGTGCATTTATTTGGGAGGTGGATTGCAGGCCCCCCAAAAGAGCAAAACGCCAAAAGAGTAAAAGCAACCAACAACACTACTGGTTATCAATTGGAAATAGCTTCTGGGTTAGAAATAGGGGCTTGAGTTTACTTCCCCTCTCAGTGCTGGACCTTATCTTGTGCTGACCTATTTAAGTCCTGTGTTTGCTTCTGCAGTCTCTGTGAGTTCAGTCTGTATCTCAGTCCTGCTGTGGGGACCTCCTTTACTTAAGTGTTTCAGTCCCTCAAGATCTTATAGTCTCTCCAGATTCTCTTCCACAGGGTACCCAGTAATAGACCCAGAGTCTTCCAGGATCTATTACTCTCTGTATATGGTCCAGTTACAGATTTATAATTTAGTTCCCCCGACTACAGGAGGAAGCTTCTTTGATCATGGCTGAGTGACATGCTTATCTATAGATACAGCTGAAAGTCATTAGGAGTCATTTTATTGCTATGTTTGATAGAACAGTAGAATTTTGTTTTCCTCTAAGTATGGGAGGCCAGGTTCCACCTTTTCCAGGGTTTCTATGAGGAAGAGAGAGGAATGAGAAAATATTAGATAGAAAGATAGCAAAGAGGAGAAAGACAGAAACGCAGGCTAGCTTCGGGAGAACCTGGGTCAATACCCAATTGTCCCTTCTGCCTCTTCAAAAAGGGCTTTTTATAGCAATGTCAAGGGGGCAGGGCAAAAGACCTCCCCCTTGCTAGATGAAAGCACACCACACAGACAAGTGCAGACCCTTCTAAACACCTGGTAACCATGCCCGTGGTCAAATCATCCCCTTACGCAGCCCTGCTGGGTAAAGCAAGCTCAGATTCTCCGACCCTGAGTAATTTGTGCCTCCATACCTAGGTCTCTGGCCTATCTAGTCTCAAGTTCTTAGCCACCAGAGCAGTATCAGGGATGGGTTCTATCTCATGGGGTGGGACTTAATTCCAATCACATATTGGTAGAGATTAAAATCCCACAAGTTTTGTGCCACTATTGCACAATGTCTTATAGGTAGGTCACCTGTGTAGATCAGAGTCTGTAGCTGGGTTGGCGTTTACCTTTCTCCTTTGGTAGCATGCAGAGAACTTTTCTGTACTGTGAACACCAGTCAGTAGAAGGAAAGGCTCTAGGCAGGCACCAGCTTAACTTCTCCGTGTTCAGTGAGTTGTGTAGGTGTTGTCCTCAGCAACAGGGCCTTATTGTAAGTTTGTGGAGAGCAACCAATTGTCTTAGTAATAGCTTGTTTGTTTGTGGCATGGGACACTTTGGCCAACAAATCAATTAAATGTAGCCCATTCCCAGAACCACAGGCTTCCTTTGATGATGAGAGATGAATATATGGGGCTTCATCTTCCTTGTTATTTGGCAATTCCATTCATATCACTGTCAGATATGTATATAATTTAGTAAGCTTCTGCTGTATTGGGTTTCCATATAACCCCTCAAATGGTCCTTAGTATTTTCTGACCTCCATGTATTCTCTCCATGGCCTCCTTTCCCCCCTACCTTTTAGATCCTCCAATTCCAGTATGCCCCCAACCCCATCCATCTAAGCTACCTATTATATTTCCCCTTCCTAGGGTGGTTCAACAACACCCTAGTATTTACTCTATACCTGACTTCTGTGGTTATATAGATTTTTAACTTGCTTATTGAAGATTTAACAGATAACATCCTTTTATAAGTGAATAAATACTTTGTCTTTTAGAACTGTGTTAACTCTACCAGTGAGATTGTTTTTCTAGATACATCCATTTACTTCTAAATTTCTTTTTACAACAGCTAAGTAAATAATTCATTGTATAAGTGTGCCAAATTTTCTTCATCCATTCATCTGCTAATGCACATTTATTCTGTTTCCAGTTTTTGGCTATTATGAATAGAGTAGCAATGAACACAGCTGACCAATCATCTCTGTAGTAGTATATAGAATCCTTGGGGTATATGCTAAGCATGTTATAACTGGATATTGAGGTAGATCTGTTTTCAGCTTCCTGAGTAACTGTAGTGATATATTGAATACCCCAATAAAGCTTACTTGGGGATCAGAGGACAGAGCCAGCCACTAAATTAGACATAGAGGTCAGGCAGTGGTGGCACACACCTTTAAATCCTATCACTCAGGAGGCAGAGATCCATCTGGATCTCTGTGAGTTCAAGGACACACTGGGCTACATGAGAGAAACAGAACCAGATAGTGGTGACACAAGCTTTTAATCCCAGGAAGTAATATGGCAGGACACAGAAATGTATATAAGGTGTGAGGAACCTGGAACTCGCTCTCTTGAGGCTGAGGATTTCATAGAGGTAAGCTAGTCACTGGCTGTTCTGCTTCTCTGATCTTTCAGCTTTCACCCCAATATCTGACTCTGGGTTCTTTATTATAAGACCTTTTAAGATTTGTGTTATAAGGAACTGTCACACTGATTTCCATAGGAGCTATAAAAGTTTGCACTCCTATCAGCAATGAATTGATGTTCCCATTACTCTATATTCTTGCCAACATGTGCTGATGTGCTGAGTACTGTCTTTGTTTTATTGATCATTGCTATTCTGATTAGACACATACTTTATTTAAAAATATAAACTCCATTTCTTTTTTTTCAATACAGGAATGGCAAAATATAAGATATTCAAGAACGTGGCCTCCAGAGCTTTTCTAAACTATGTATGAATGAATGAGTGTTGCATGTGGTCAGAATAATGTATGAACTCAAAAGTTCTAGATTGGTCTATAAGGTTGTCAAGTGGAGAAAATATAAAGTTATCAAAATATTATCACACTTGAAACTATTTAACTAAATCTAAAATTTGGTAGCAAATAATTCCACCAAACTATGTGCTCTTGTTGCAGCTCTCCAGTTATCCTCAACATGGAATGCCTTGTTTCCAGCAAGCATCTAGATCATGTGTGACTGTTGCTTGACACTTTATAGAACACTCTGTATTATTATAGTACCAGCATTGTTTCAACATATACTTTCAATTGGTCATTAGTTTGGCATTGTAGAAGTAAAAGAAGAAAGAATTACAAGGAATGAAGAAGAAATTAGTAGATGTACTGGGTGTTTTTTTGTTGTTATTTATTTTTGTTTTGGTTTATTCGAGGCAGGGTCTCTGTAGAGCTTTAGCTCTACAGAGACTCTGTAGCTCACGCTGGCCTTGAACTCACAGAGATCTGCCTGCCTCTGCCTCCCAAGGGCTGGGATTAAAGGCATGTGCCACCCCTGCCCGGCTCGTACTGAGTGGTTTTATGTGTCAAATTAACATAAGCTAGAGTCATCAGAGGAAGGAGCCTCAGCTGAGGAAATGCCTCCTTGAGATTCAGCTGTAAGGCATTTTCTCATTTAGTGATCAATGCGGGAGGGTGCAATCCCTGAACCCTGGTCCTGGTTTCTACAATATGGTGAGCTGAGCAAGCAATAGGAAGCAAGCCAGTAAGCAGCATCCCTTCCATGGCCTCTGCATCAGCTCCTGCCTCTGGGTTCCTGTCCTGTTTGAGTTTCTGTCCTGAATTACTTCAGTGATGAACAGCAATGCTGAAGAAGTGTAAGCCAAATAAACCCTTTCATCCTCAACTTGTTTTTCTTTTTGGTCATGGTGTTTCATCGCAACAATAGAGACCCCTAACCAGGACAGTAGATAAAAGATTATTTTCATTGAAATATGTTAGAGCCTGTGGTAAAATCAGTGAAAATGAAGTTTATGAATAATATTTTTTCACCATCTCTAACAATGAATCAAAGCCAACATGAAAGATACTGCCATCTCTGAGGAAGAGATAAAGATATTGTGAACCTGGCTTTATATAGTGGGCATCAATTTATCATCCATGAACATATGCCTTCATTGAAATGCTTTGTTCTTACAAAAATATCCTTGTAGGGTATTCATAATTGGCCATATAAATTTGCCAGCTATATGCTGTAACATCAAAGTCAGAACTATGGAATATTAGAGGATTAGGAAATGTCCAAAAGACAGCCAGCATGGAGGAAGGCAGAAAAGTACCGAGTGACCTTCAATAGATGTTACTTACTAGGCACCCAATTTTAGAGATGAAACTCAGGTCCAACGGTGGTTAAGAAAGAATAAATAAAGTCTTAATTATAAAAAGAGCATAAGCATCTAGTATCCTCCTATGAGTGGGTACATACCATGTTTGTCTTTCTGAGTCTGGGTTACCTCGCTCAGGAGGATTTTTTTCTAGATCCCTCCATTTGCCTGCAAACCTCATGATGTCATTGTTTTTCTCTGCTGAGTAGTATTCCATTGTATATATGTACCACAGTTTATTTATCCATTCTTCGGTTGAAGGGCATCTAGGTTGTTTCCAGGTTCTGGCTATTACAAATAATGCTGATATGAACATAGCTGAGCAAGTGCCCTTGTGGTATGATTGAGCATTCCTTGGGTATATGCCCAAGAGTGGTATAGCTGGATCTTGGGGGAGATTGATTCCCAATTTTCTAAGAAAGCGCCATATTGATTTCCACAGTGGCTGTACCAGCTTGCATTCCCACCAGCAGTGGAGGAGAGTTCCCCTAGCTCCACATCCTCTCCAGCACAAAGTATCCTCAGTGTTTTTGATCTTAGCCAATCTGACTGGCGTAAGGTGGTATCTCAGAGTTGTTTTGATTTGCATTTCCCTAATGATTAGGGATGTTGAGCAATTCCTTAAATGTCTCTCAGCCATTTGTGTTTCCTCTGCTGAGAATTCTCTGTTTAGTTCTATAGCCCATTTCTTAATTGGACTGTTGGGAATTTTGGTGTTTAATTTCTTGAGTTCCCTATATATTCTGGATATCAGTCCTCTGTCAGATGTGGGGCTGGTGAAGATCTTTTCCCATTCTGTGGGCTGTCGCTTTGCCTTCTTGACCGTATCCTTTGCTCTACAAAAGCTTTTCAATTTCAAGAGGTCCCATTGATTGATTGTTTGTCTCAGTGTCTGAGCTACTGGTGTTATACCTAGGAAGCGATCTCCTATGCCAATGCGTTCAAGACTACTTCCTACTTTCTCTTCTAGCAGATTCAGAGTAGCTGGATTTATGTTGAGGTCTTTGATCCACTTGGACTTAAGTTTTGTGCACGGTGATAGATATGGATCTATTTGCAGCCTTCTGCACGTTGATATCCAGTTATGCCAGCACCATTTGTTGAAGATGCTTTCTTTTTTCCATTGTATGCTTTTGGCTTCTTTGTCAAAAATTATATGTTCATAGGTGAGTGGATTAATGTCAGGGTCTTCAATTCGATTCCATTGGTCCACAAGTCGGTTTTTATGCCAGTACCAAGCTGTTTTTATTACTGTAGCTCTATAGTAGAGCTTGAAGTCAGGGATCGTGATGCCTCCAGAGGTTGTTTCATTGTACAGGATTCTTTTGGCTATCCTGGGTTTTTTGTTTTTCCATATGAAGTTGAGTATTATTCTTTCCAGGTCTGTGAA
>CABHPR010148127.1:35520-48254 GCA_902168415.1 Peromyscus melanophrys | reverse complement strand
GTGTGTGTGTGTGTGTGTGTGTGTGTGTGTGTGTGTGTGTGTGTGTGAAAGTTTACACCTTTGTTTGTCATCTTAGAAATGTGGGCATATACAAGAATAAGAATGGTTAATATGCTCTTGTAAGACCACCCTGTACTCTTTACACTCACACATACATACACACTGCTTTTTTTTAAAAATAGGTTTTTTTTCTTTTTCACAGAATATACTTGATTACAGTTCCCCTACTTATACACTACCCAGCTCACACCCCCGCCCCCCACCCCCAAAAACAACCCCATCAACCTCTTTTCTGTCTCTCTTTAGGAAACAAACAGGCCTCTAAGGGATAATAATATAAAACAAAAACTAACATATAGGAATTGGACAAAACAAACAACAGGAGGAAAAGAGCCCAAGAGAAGGTACAAGAAACAGAACCATTCATTCACACTCTTGGGAATTCCATAAAAACACTAAACTGGAAGCCATAATACATAAACGAATGACATGTAGGGTGAGGAAAGGGAAGAAAATGTATATAAATAAAATAAAAGAAAATACTTTAATAATAATAATACATTTAAAAGAAGGCAAAATCATGACACAACATTATGAGACAAGGAACTTCAAAAGATGCCTTTGAGTTTGTTTTCTGTTAGCCATCTACTGCTGAGCATGCAGTCTACCCTTAGAGTAGTTTGTTTCACAGAAAGACTCCCTTGGAAGGAACCAAATATTCATTTGCAAGTGGTTGTCAATTGGAGATTGGTTCTGGGTTAGGCATGATGGTTAGGCATGTGTCCATTCTTCCTTTCAGCTCTAGGACCCCATCTGGTGCAGATTCATCCAGACCCAATGCATGTTGTATCAGTCTCTGTGAGCTCATATGTACTTGATTATACTGATGTAGAGGGTCTTGTTTTCTGAGTGTCTTAAAATCATTTAGCTCTTACATTCTCTCTGCCTCTTCTTGCAAGGGCTTACCTGAGTCCTGAAGGGAGGGATTTGATGAAGACATTCCATGTAGAGCTGAGTGCTATATGGTCTCTTACTCTCTATATAATGTCTGGCTGCGGGTCTTTGTATCTGTTCCTATCTACTTCAGGAGAAAGCTTCTCTGATGATGGGTGAGCAAGGCACTGATCTATAAGTATAGTAGAATGTCATCAGGAGTCCTTTCATTGCTATATTTTGTTTTGGTCTGTTTGTTTTAGAACAGTAGTACTTGGTTTTATCCACTAGATGTCTCAGATTCTCAGTCACCCAAACAGTATCGAATGTGGGTTCCATCTCATGGACTGGGCCTTCAGTCAAATCAAATATTGGCTGCTGCTCCCACAACTTCTGTGCCACCAGTGCACTAGTGTATCTCTTAAGCAGGACATCACTGTGGATCAAAGGTTTTGTGGCTGGGTTGTGGTTTGTTTCTCCTTTGGTAACATACAGAGTACCTCCCTATTCCAAAGACACCAGCATGTAGGAGAGAAGGGTCTATGTAGCCACCACCAGCTCTACTTCTTCATATTCAATGAGTTGTGTAGATGTTGTCTTCAGCAATACAGCCTTAACATCATTTTGTGAAGAGCAACCAATAGCCTTGGCAATAGCCTGGTTGGTTGGTTTGTTTGTTCTGAAGTTCCCATGGGACCCCTTTGGTCACCAATACAATTGGATGTAACCCAATCCTGGTACTAGAGGCTTCATTTGGTGACAAGAGAAGACAAGTTGGGACACTATGCCCCATTACTGGGCAATTTCAATGAGACAGCCTTTATATGTGTAGATAGTTTAGGAAGCACCTAATGCACTACATTTTCATACCGACTCTCAAATGGCCCTTAATTTTGTCTGTCTCTCTCCATGTTCCCTAGCTCATCCCCCTTTCCATCCCCTCTCCACTTGATCCTCCCTTCACAATCTCATTCACACCTATCTAAAACTATCTTTTCTATTTCCCTTTCCTAAGGAATTTTTTCTATCCCTTGCCTCCCAGTCCCTTACTCTGAACCTAACCTCTGCAGTTCTACAGATTGTAGATTGGTTATCATTGACTCAATATCTAATATCCACATTAAGCAGAAACATACAATATTTACCTTTTTGTGTCTGGGATAACTCACTCAGAATGATTTTTTCCATATGTGTACCTGCTAATTTCATTATTTCATCGTTTTTAACATCTGGGTACTATTCCACTGTGTAGATCTCCATTTCATTAATCCTTTCATGTGTTAAAGCACATCTAGGCTGCTTCCTATTTCTGGCTATTATGAATAGAGCAGCAGTGAGCATGGTTGAGAAAATGTCCCTGTAGTAGGATGAATATCCTCTGGGTATATGCCTACGAGTCCTATAGCTGGAGCTTGGGATAAATTGATTCCCATGTTTCAAAGGAATCACCACACTGATTTGCATATTAGCTGTACCAATTTGTACATTTTCCAGCAATATATGAGTGGTCCCCTTACACCACATCCTTGCCAGCCTGAGCTGTCTCTTGTTTTATTGATCTTAGCTATTCTGACAGATGTGAGATGAAATATCAAAGTAGCTTTGATTTGCATTTTCCTGATGGCTAAGGATGCTAAACATTTCTTTAAATGTTTCTAAGCCACTTGAGTTTTCTCTTTTGAGAATTTTCTGCTTAGGTCTGTATCACATTTTTAATTGGGTTATTTGTTTTCTTAATATCTAGTTTTGAATTAATGATGTAGATTTGATAAAAAAAAATCCTATTTTTGTAGGCTGCTGCTTTGAGTTTTTTGTTTGTTTGTTCTGTTTTTGTTTAATTTTTATTTACATCATGCCTTCCAATCTCACCCACCTCCATCTCCACCCCAAAATAAATCAAAATAAAATCTAAGAGAAAAAGAGAGGAAAAAATGAAGAAGGGGAAATCTCATGTGACATTGTGAGCCATGCAGGTATTTATCAAAAAGAATCACTGGTCTGGTTCCGGGGCCCTGATCTCTGCTGTACCATTGTGCTCTCACTAAGACTCTTCCATTGCTGCCCTGTGTCAAGAAGATCTTGCAGACCTTGGTCCACAGTGCTGACACCTGCCATGCTCCAGAAGATCACAGATAGGGTGGATGATGGCGTGGGCCAAAACATAACACTTGTTCTGTGACTAGGTAGATGCAGGGTTGGTCAGCCTGTCAACTCTCCCCAGTCTTTATTACCAGGATAGAATATCTAGCATTGCCCTGGGTACTTCTGCCCTTGCAGGGATGAGTGAGGGGCAGGGCCAGTTCTCCTGCTCTTATGAGTTCAGAGCCAGTTCTCCCACCTGCCTCAAGCATTGATGGACAGTTGGGGGGCACCTCTCCCATACCTGTGCCACCCTTAATGGGGACAACTTTCCCATGCTCACAACATTGGGGCTGGCTCACCCACACCTCTGCCAACAGGGTCAGCTCTACTGTGTTGTCCAGGTGAGGTGCAGGGCCTGCTCTCCTGAGCGGTGTGCTGCTTTGTTTTAAAGATGATGTCCTTTGCCACAGACAAGCTTCTCAATTTTATTAATTTATTAATTGTTTTTTTGTGCCTGTGAAAATTTCATGATACTATTTTTTAAAAGTCTAGTAATATTCCATTGCATAAATGTACCACATTTTCTTTATCCACTCTTCTGTGGAGGGATATCTAGACTGTTTCCAATTTCTGGTTATTAGTAATAAAGCTGCAGTGAGCATAGTTCAACAGGTGTCATTTTGCAGGATGGAATGTCTTTAGGGTATATGACCAAGAGTGCTCTTGAGGTAAATTGATTACAAATTTTGAGGAACTGCTGTGGGATGGTCTGTATGTCAAATGCTCTGATTGGTCAATAAATAAAACAGATTGGCCAGTGGCCAGGCAGGAAGTATAGGCAGGACTAACAGAGAAGAGATTTGAGAGAACAGGAAGGTGGGAGGAGACACTGCCAGCCGCCGTCATGACAAGCAGCATGTGAAGATGCCGGTAAGCCACGAGCCACATGGCAAGGTATAGATTTATAGAAATGGATTAATTTAAGATTTAAGAACAGTTAGCAAAAAGCCTGCCATGGCCATAGTTTGTAAGCAATATAAGTCTCTGTGTTTACTTGGTTGGGTCTGAGCGGCTGTGGGACTGGCTGGTGACACAGATTTATCCTGACCGTGGGCCAGGCAGGAAAACTCTAGCTACAAGGAACTGTCATATTGATTTCCATAGCGGCTGTACAAGTTTATACTCCTACCAGCAATAGATGAGTGTTCCCTTTATTCCATATCCTCAAGAATATGAACTGTCACTTGTGTTATTGACCTTAGCCATTCTGATAGGTGTACTATGGAATAACACAGTAGTTTTGATTTGCATTTCCCTGATGGTTAAGTGTCTTGAACATTTTTTTTCTGAGCTATTTGAGTTTCCTCATTTGAGAATTCTTTGTTTAAATCTGTACCCCATTTATAATTGGATTATTTGGTAGCTAGTTTCTTGAGTTCTTATACATTTTGGATATGAGTCCTGTATTACATGTTAAGTTGGCAAAAAACTTTTCCCATTCTGTAGGCTGACACTGTTCAAATTACAAATGTTATAGTGTGCTTTGCCTTACAAAAGCTTTTCATTTTCATGATATCTCATTTATTAATTGTTAATTATAGTGTCTTCATTCTCAGTGTTCTGTTCAGGAAGTCCTCTCCTGTGCCAATGAGTTCCAGGCTAGTGTCCCATTTTCTCTTCTATCAGGTTCAGTGTGTCTGGTTTTACATTGTGGCCTTTGACCCATTTGTATTTGATAAAGATACAAAGAGTGATAAGGATGAGTCTATTTTGATACTTCTACATGCAGACAAACAATTTGACCAGCACCATTTGTTGAAAATGCTATCTCTTCCTCAGTGTGTATTTTTGTATTGTTTCCAAGTGTTCAAAGTGTGTGGATTTATGTCTAGGCAATCAATTTCATTCCATTGATCATCGTGTTTGGTTTTGTGCCAATACCATGGTGTTTTTATTACTGTTGCCCTCTAGTACAAATTTAAATTGAGAATGGTGAGACCGCCAGAATTTCTTTTATTGTTCAGAATAGTTTTATCTATCCTAGGTTTTTTTGTGTGTGTTTCCATATGAAGTTAAGAATTGTCCTATCTGCCGGGCAGTGGTGGCGCATGCCTTTAATCCCAGCACTCGGGAGGCAGAGCCAGGTGGATCTCTGTGAGTTTGAGGCTAGCCTGGGCTACCAAGTGAGTTCCAGGAAAGGCGCAAAGCTACACAGGGAAACCCTGTCTCGAAAAACCAAAAAAAAAAAAAAAAAAAAGAATTGTCCTATCAAGATCTGTAAAGAATTGTGGTAGAATTTTGATGGGGATTGCATTGAATCTGTAGATTACTTTTGGTCTGATGGCCATTTTTACTCTTAGTCCTACCAATCCTTGAGCAAGGGAGTTATTTCCATCTTCTGATATCTTCTTCAATTTCTTTCTTCAAAGACTTGAAGTTTTTGTCATATAAGTTTATCACTTGCTTTCTTTGAATTACCCCAAGATATTTTATATTATTTGAGGTTATTTTGAAATGTGTTCTTTACCTGATTTGTTTCTCAGTCTATTTACCATTTGTGTTTAAGAGGGCTACTAATTATTGTGTGTTAATTTTATATCCACCTACTTTGCTGAAAGTGTCACCTATGGGACATCCTTGAGGGAATTTTTGGTGACTCTTATGTACATTATCATATTATCGGCAAAGAAATATATTTTAACATCTTCCTTTCCAATTTGCATCCTCTGGATCTCTTTCAGGTGTTTTATTGCTCTAGCTAGAACTTCAAGTATTATATTGAATAGAGGTAGAGAGAATTGCTTTGAGTCTCCATTTAATTTGGTGTTGGCTATAGTCCTACTGTAAATTGCCTTCATTATTTTTAGGTATGTAACTTGTATCCCTAATCTCTAGAGGACTTTTATCAAGAAGGGTGTTAGATTTTGTCAAAGATCGTTTCTCTACCCAATGAGATGATCATATGTGTTTTTCCCTTCTCTGTTCATTTATTTGGTGGCTTTCAATTTTTGTTTTTTATATATTGAACCATTCCTGCATCTCTGGGATGAAGCCTACTTGATCATCATGGATGATCTTTTTGATGTGTTCTTGGATTCAGGTTGCAAGTATTTTATTGAGTATTTTGGCATCTATGTTCATGAGGGAAATTGGTCTGTAATTGTCTTTCTTTGTTGTATCTTTATGTGGTTTGGATATCAGGGTAACTGTGGCCTTACAGTTCCTTCTGTTTGTTTGTGGACTAATTGGAAGAATATTAGTGTTAACACCTCATTGAAAGTCTGGTGGAATTCTGAACTAAAACCATCTGCCTCTGGAACTTTTTTTTGCTTGGGAGACTTTCAATTACTCTTTCTATTAAAATATGTGGTGGTGGTCTATTTAACTTGTTTATCTGATCTTGATTTAACTTTGGTAAGGGATACCTATCAATGTAATTATTTCCTTTAGATTTTTCAATTTGGTGGCGTACAGGCTTTCAGAGTATGACCTTATGATTCTATGGATTTCCTCTGTATCTGTTGTTACATGACCTTTGTTGTTTCTGATTTTGTTAATTTAGATGTTATCTATCTATCTTTTAGTTATATAGGATAAGGGTTTGAATATCTTGTTGATTTTTCCAAAGAACCAAGTCTTTGTTTCATCGAAGTGTTGTATTGTTCACTTTATTTCTATTTTATTGATTTCAGCCCTCAGTTTGATTATTTCTTGTCCTCTACTCCTCTTGGGTGTGACTACTTCATTTTGTTCTAGAGTTTTCAGGTGTGGTGTTCAGTTCCTAGTATTATATCTCTCCAGTGGTTTTTTTTTTTTTTTGGTATGTTTGTTTGTTTATATGTAGACACTTAGTGCTATGAACTTGCCTCTTAAAACCTCTTTCACTGTTTTACGTAAGTTTGCATATGCTGTGTATTCATTTTCATTAAATCCTTCAAAAGTATTTTTCTCTTTCTGTCTTGACTCATTTTTCATTCAGTAGGGCGTTGTTCAGATTCCATGAGTTTGTAAGCTTTCTGTTGTTTCTGTTGTTGTTGATATCCAACATTAATCTGCAGTGGTCCAATAGGATGCCGGGAATTATTTCAATTTTCTTGTATCATTTGAGTCTTCCTTTGTGTCCAAATATGTTTTCAATTTTAGATGAAATTCCTTGAAGTGCAGAGAAGGTGTATTCTTTTGTGTTGGGGTAAAATGCTCTAAAAATAACTCTTAGGTCCACTTGGTTTATAATGTCTGTTAATTCTAGTATCTCTCTATTTTGTTTTTTGTATAGATCACTCATACATTGGTGACGGTGGGGTACTGAAGTCTCACATGATCCATGTGTGATTATCAGCATATAATTTAAGCTATATTAGTGGTTGTTTTATGAACTAGATGCCCTTGTATTTGGGACATAGATGTTAAGAATTAAAATGTCATCTTGATGGATTTTTCCTTGATGAGTCTGTTGTGTCCTACACTATCTCTTCTGATTGCTTTTGGTTTGAAGTCTATTTTGTTAGATATTAAAATGACTATATTAGCTTGCTTCTTAGGTCCATTTGATGTGATATCTTTTTCTAATCCTTACCATGAGGTAATGTCTATCCTTAATGTTGTCGTGTGTTTCATAGATGCAGAAGAAGAATGGATCTGGTTTTGTATCCATTCTGTTACTCTGTGTATCTTTATTGGAGAAATTAAGACCATTGATATTGAGAGATGTCAATTATCAATGATTGTTGATTCCTGTTATTTTCTTGTTGCTTGTGGTTGTGATCCTGGTGGTAGTTGTAGTTCTCTCTCTCTCTCTCTCTCTCTCTCTCTCTCTCTCTCTCTCTCTGTGTGTGTGTGTGTGTTTCCCTTCCTTTAATTTTGCTGATCTGAGATTATTTATTCCCTGTAGCTGAAGTTTTCTCTGGTCCTACCCAGCCCCACAGACCCTGCAGCCACTTATAAAATAATCACTCAGAAGCTTATATTAATTAAAACTGCTTGTCCATTAGCTCAGGCCTACCACTGACTAGCTTTTACATTTAAACTCAGCCCATTTCTGTTAATCTATATGTTGCCATGTGTTCCATGGCTGTACCTGTGTGCTGTTACATGCTGCTCCCTGGTTGGCAGGTTGGTGTCTGCTGACACAGCCTTCTTCTTCCCAGAATTCTCTTCTCTGCTTATCCTGCCTATATTTCCTGCCTGGCTACTGGCCAATCAGTACTTTATTTATCAACCAATCAGAGTAACACATATTCATAATGCACAGAAAGACATCCACAGCAATTCCCTTTGTTTTCATGAGCATAGTTAAACTCCTTAGGTTGCAATTTTCTTCCTAGCACCTTCTGTAGGGATGAATTTTGTTTAAATTGGGCTTTATTGTGTAATATCTTAATTTCTCCATCTATAGCAATTGAAAGTTTTTCTGGGTATAGTAGTCTGGGCTGGTATCTGTGGTTTCTTAGAGTTAGCAGCACAGCCATCTGCCCAGGCCTTTCTGTCCATTAGAGTCTTCACTGAGAAGTCAGGTATAATTCTCATATGTTTGTTCTATATGTTATTTGATTTTTTTCCCTTGCAACTTTTAATATTCTTTCTTTTTTCTGTATGTTTAGTGTTTGGATGTTTTTGTGTCATGAAGTTCTTTCCTAGTCCAATCTCTTTGTGTTATGGATGGTTCTTATAGCTTTATAAGGATATCCTTCTTTAGATTAAGAAAAAGAAATTTTCTGTGAGTTTGTTGAAAATATTTTCTGGAACTTTGAGCTAGGATTCTTCTCCTTTCTCTATTCCTATTATTCTTGGGTTTAATATTTACATAGTGTCCCAGATTTCCTGGATATTGTCTGTCAGGAATTTTTTAGATTTAACATTTTTGACTGATATATTCATTTCTTCTATCATATCTCAGTGTTTGAGCTTCTTTCTCCTATCTCTTGTACTCTGTTGGTGAAGTTTTCCTCTGTAGTTCCTGTTCAAATTCCTAAAATTTTTATTTCTAGAATTTCCTCAGTATATGTTTTCTTTATTGATTCTATGTTCAGTCTCAGGTTTTGAACAGTTATTTTTTTTTGTTTCCTTTCATTTTTTGTTTGTGTTTTCCTGGGTTTCTTTAGCGATTTATTCATTTCCTCCTTAAGGACTTCTATCATCTTCGTACATCTTTTCCTTATGCTTCTGCTATGTTGGAATATTCAGGGATTGCTATGGTAGAGTAGCTGGGCTCTAGTGGAAACATGTTGCAATGGCTGCTACTGATTGGGTTTTAATGCTGGCATCTAGGCATCTGAGATTGAGATGATTATAGGTCTAGGTGCTTTTGTATGCATGTATGTATGTGTGAGAGTGCATGGAAGTGAAAAGGGGAAATGAGAGGGGATAAAGAAGTCCAAAGGGTAGAAGAGTTTGGAAGAAGAGAGAATAAAGGAATACATATGTCTTGAGAGCAGAAGGGCTAGGTATTGGGGGACCAGAAATAAATGGAAAGGAAAGATTTGGGAGGGTAGTTGGTAGGGGCAAATAAGAAAAAAGGACAAATATGTATACATACACACACATACACATATGTATATATATACTATTTTATTATATGCAAATAAGAATTAAAAATAACTAGCTTTCAAAAGCAGCAACAAAAATAGAGAGAAACCAGAAAATAGTTGTTATAACTCAAAATTATACTTGTAGTCCAAAAATCATCCTTAAATGTTTATATATATATATGCCAACATGTTTTAAATGATACATCCTAGAATAGAAGCTACCATAAATCTTAAAAGGCAAAAAATAAGAGGTTGCACATAATCATTTACTTTTGAGACTCTAAGGCATAAATATAGACAGATAACTTACCACAAAAAAAGATGGCAAATAAAAGAAATTACATGTTTTCAGCATGTCTAAGATAAGCTCAAAGAGCAAAGTAACAATGAAAGGACTATAGGTTGTTAGGTATTCTGAGGGACTTGGAGGGCAAGGAGGCCTTTGTTTACTTCTTATTCTTATACATTCTCAGAGCCCACTGGTTGACCTGTGCTTGTCAGATCTCTTCCCAAATTTAGCAGATACCTAATGGTAAAAAACCTTAACATTCAACAAATGATGGAAGGTCCAAAGAGCTGGTCCAGCCCCAGCCATGGAACTTTGAACATATAATATTTAACCAGCACAAAACAACCATCAAAATTATATGAATTCAAATATACTTGGTTTCTAACAAACCACTTTACAAACTTATTCTATGGCACAAGGGACAAACATCACATCACATGGATGTTTCCGAGAACAACATCAGAATTTTTGACAAGTTGGCAAGGATCATGACATAAACAATAAAAAATATTGAGGCACAACTAAAGAGTTTCCCAGGAAATTTCCAAATTGCAAAACCAAATAACAGAGTGTTCCTCATAATGAGCCTGGAAGGGGGCATTTTTCTTTGTAAGTAATAATTTTAAGAAACATATGAAATGAAGTCTGTTGACTTTAATTTTGAAAGTATGAATTGTTGAAGTTACAAGAGGAATAAGTTAGGGGGACCCAGCTACCACAGATGTGCCTCTTCCAGGCTGACCCCACACTGTGGGCACAGATCTGCCACACAAGGTCATCACAGTCCTGGATTTGGCTGCGCACACTAATACTGAAACTTTATTCCTTTCAAAGTCACTCTAAGATTGTTCTAATCATTCATGTTTGTTACTAGAGGCTATTGACTTTGTCCTCTATAGTGTTTGTTTTTTAGACTATAAACTATATTTGTACATTAAAGAAGGAATTTCATTACAGCCTTCTTTCAAGATTTGATGAATACAGTGCGGCAACTATCAGTACCAGGAAGGGAATCTTTGAGTGCTCAGGTACACATCTGTGGATTTTCTGGGACAGGGATGGCTCAGCTGTCCTTCAGTGTGATTTATTTTATGGGTGTTGGCACACACACTCTCACTGCAGGTGTGTTATCCAGAGCACTTCCTGTGAGTTTTGCCTTATTACATGCTGCCTCTCGCGTTTCATTCAGTGTGCATGTCCCTTACACAGTTTTTCCTAGAGATTCCCTTCATCAACAGCTCTTGGACTCCCAATATCTTTCCCAGAAGCACAAACAGCAAAAAGTTCTTGGAAGGTTACATCCCACCTAATTGTCCACCATGCAGTCAATTACTAAAGCGGTGAGCTTTTCCAAACACATGTCTCTCAGCTTGTATTCTGGATGTGACTCCCATAGCAGACCAGAGTCAAGCAAATCTCTATTTCTATAGACTATCTTCTGCATCTACTTTGCTAAGACGCCCCATCCAAACATACCAACTAACCTGCCCAGATATAGCTGATATCAGCAGAAAGCTCCTCAGACCCCCAGCCAGGTCACTTCTCCTTTCTAAGTCACTATGTCTCTAGCTCATGTTGATGGATACATTTGATGTATGTATGTTGGGAGGAACTTGTTTAAAATTCTGTCTTTCTTGACAGACAATCAGATCCAGGAGGGGAGGGACACATCCTGGCATGGGACAAGAAGAACCTAATAATTCTGCAGGGATTGTCGGGGGGCAAAGAGGTGAAAGAATGAAACTCCCAGTGGTCAGGGCTCTGCCAGCTATACAGTCATCCATCAGTATTACCTCATAGGAAATACAGTTCTGTCATTTTTTTTTTGCAGTAATTTTTGTGCTTCTGATCATCAAACTCAGGACCTCCCACCTGCCAAGCAAACGTTAACTCAGTTGATGATCTAGTTTGTAAAACTTTACCTCAAACACAGCTAAAGTGAAAGTTGCCATGTACAAATAGTGCATTGTCAGCCATGTGGAGTTGTGAGACAGTGAATGGCGAGAAACAGGAAACTGATAGGATTCATGGGACTTATATCAACTACAACGTTCTACCACTCATTTTCAATAAACCTAACTACTTAGGTAAGACCCATTGTTGTTGTTTGCTTTTGCTCTTTTCTCTTTTAGGGGGCCTGCCACCCAGCTCCCAAATAAATCACACACAGTAATTTATTCTTAATTATAAATGTCCAGCCTTAGTTTGGCTTGTTTCTTCTTGCCAGCTTTTCTTAACTTAAATTATTCTGTTTACCTTTTGACTCTGGGATTTTATCTTTTTCTATTCCTGTATACGTTTCTTTGTTTCTTATTCTATGGCTGGCTGTGTAACTGGGTGACTGGCCCCTGAAATCCTCCTACTTCTTTTTCTCCTCCCAGATTTCTCCTCTATATTCACTCTGCCTGCCAACCCCACCTATCCTTTCTCCTGCCTTGCTATTGTCCACTCAGTTCTTTATTAGACCATCAGGTATTTTAGACAGACAAAGTAACACAGTTCACAGAGTTAAACAAATGCAACATAAACAAAAGTAACCCACCTTAAAATAATATTCTATATCACCTGTTAATAACATCATTGCTTCTGTGTGTCTGAAATGTTACAAAATTTTGCTAGGCTTTCTTTTTCATTCCATTTATAATACTATGCTCAATCAATTAGAAAGATTTGCTGCCATGTTGAGGTATAACTCAGACAGTATTCATGTCCAGGCTCACTTAATGGTTATTGGCAGAATTCAATCCTTTGGGGGATGTTCTTACTTTCTTACTATCTGTTAGGCAGAAGTCTCTCTCAATTCTTTAAATATAACCACATGAACTTCTTTAAAGTGCTTTAACAGAATGGAAAAGGTGTGTGTGTGTGTGTGTGTGTGTGTGTGTGTGTGTGTGTGTGTGTGT
>CABHPR010148127.1:3424-30749 GCA_902168415.1 Peromyscus melanophrys | reverse complement strand
CCGGCCGGGTGGGGTGGGGTGGGGGGGGGGGGGGGGGGGGGGGGGGGGGGGGGGGGGGGGGGGGGGGGGGGGGGGGGGGGGGGGGGGGGGGGAGGAGGGGGGGTGGGGGGTTGGGGGCCGGGACGGGAGGAGGGAGAACAGGGGGAATCTATGGCTGATAGGTAAAGTTGAATTGTATATTAAAATAAAATAAAAAAAAAGAAAAAGAAAAAAAAAATCAGGATAAAGATATAGAAGTGTAGCTCTCCACAACTGATGGCTTCTGGTACAGGTGTGGGAGGAGTAAGACTCAGTTTTCTTTAACGGACTGGCCACTAGGAGTTTGATCATGCTCCAGTGAGAATACAGGCAACACAGATTGGACTCTTGTCTTTGTTTTTGGGGGGTTTTGTTTGTTTGTCTTTGTTTTGTTTTTCCTTTTACTTCTTTCCTTTTGGAGGGGGAGGTCACAAGGGTGGGGGTATGGTGAAGACCTGGGAGGACTGGTGAGTGAGTAAGTGAGTGTGATCAGGTTCATGATGTGAAATTTCCAAAGAATAAAAATAATATGTTAAGAAGAAAGATGAACACATTCAACGTGGACCTTTTATCTTCTGCCTGAAACACACATGTGAGAGCTGGTGCTTTGGGGCCACTTTGAGAATACAAGGAGACATGTCAAAGACCACAGACACTGTACTGGCTGGTTTTGTGTGTCAACTTGACACAAACTAGAGTCACCAAAGATAGAGGAGCCTCGGTTGAGGAAATTCCTCCATTAGATCTATCTGTAAGGCATTTTCTCAATTAGTGATCAGTGAAAGAGGGTCTAGCCCATTGTGGGTGATACATCCTTGGGCTGGTGGTCCTGGGTTCTGTAAGAAAGCATGCTGAGAAAGCCAGAGGAAGCAAGCCAGTAAGCTGCATCCCTCCATGGCCTCTGCATCAGCTCCTGCTTCCAGGATCCCACCCTGTTTGCATTCCTGGCTTGATTTCCTTCAGTGATGAACAACAATGTTGGAAGAGTAATCTGAAGTAATCCCTTTCCTTTATGGTCATGATGTTTCATCACAGCAGTAGAAACCCTAACTAAAGGGGGTTGGGGATTTAGCTCAGTGGTAGAGCGCTTGCCTAGCAAGCACAAGGCCCTGGGTTCAGTCTTCAGCTCCAAAAAAAAAAAAAAAAGAAAAAAGAAAGAAAGAAAAAAAGAAACCCTAACTAAGCTGTCTGCTTTCCTCCAGATTCAAGAATATAGAACAATAATTGCGCTTGTTTCTTCTGTCATTTATAGCCAAGTATGACTTTCATTTTAAGCCTGTCATAACTTTTCCTTACACCCAGATTACATTTCACTAGTGTCTTGACTATAGCATCTAATTTCCTATTGTTTAACAAAAGACACTAAGTCCTATTGATATTAGAGCAAAAACTGCATTCCACTTCATTTTCTTTCAATGATTCTAATCCTGAAGACTCAAGTATGACTGCTGTGGAAGAATCCTTCTGTATAGTGTGAATATGTGTCTCTCTCAGTGGTTGATAATAGTGTTGTTTGGGCCTATAGCTTGGCAGAATAAGGCTAGGTGGGAAAGTCAAATGGAGATACAGGGAGATGAAGAAGAGCAGAGTCAGACAGATGCCAGTCAGCCACCAATGAAGCAAGATGTGTAGAAAATGAGGTAACTAGCCACAAACTCCATGGAAAAGCATAGATAAGAAATATGAGTTAATTTAAATGTAAGAACTAGTTAATCATAAGCCTTAGCCATTGTCCAAACATTTACAATTAATATAAGCTTCTGTGTGTTTATTTGAGACTGGGCAATTGGGACAGAAAGGCTCCACCTCTGGTTACATATGACAAATTAATTTGCATCTTGATAATCATCCTGTTATATAATATCCATGTAGACTCATTCACTAAAATCAATATTTTTGAAATTTTGATTGCACCCAACTCACTAATCTTTTAGAAGAGCAAAGAAAAGCTGTGCTTGACTGTAGATGAGCTCATAAGGAGTGAGAGACAACCTTTATACTGCCTTTGTTCTTGAGAGAACACAGCTTAGTCAGTTCAGAATGCTGTGACAATATTGCCCTATACTTTGAGGCTTATAAAGATGAGGTTTAATTTTCATAGCTCTGAAAGTTAGAATATGGAGGTTAGAATATCAGCATAGGCCAGTTCTGATAAGGTCCCATCCTCCTTTCATAGACTGTACACTTCGTACTATTGTCACATGGCAGATCAGAGAGGAGATGTAAATGCCCTCAATATACTTATAAAGGCAATAATAGCATTCAAGAATACTGCCCACTCATGGTCTCATCTAATCAAAAGTTCTTAAAGACCTCAACACCTAGTGCTATCACATGTGGACATATGTTACAACACGAATTTTCAGGAGATACAACATTCTTTAGCATGTACACATATGTGGATAAATATTTACAATTCTATGCATGTGTTGGAGTCCACCTGATTAAACTTTAATCGTTACTTTGTATAATTCTTATCTATAGGGTCTATTTGCATTACCCTGAGCATTAGCATCTGCAAAGGATACTCAGATGAGGTCTTGGGGAGGCCTAACCCATGGTGGCCAAATTCTTCTAACTAATGAATATAATGACACCAATCAACCCATCTTTTCTAGTGCATTGCCTAATTATTTGCGGGAGTCTTGGTTAGGACACATGTCTCTTTCAGAGAACTTGGAAATTTCCTTCATAAGGATCTAAAGTGATCATTGTAATTATTCTGTTATTTGTTGTCATACTTATTGTTTTATATTTTATTCTTACATATTCTTGTATTTTTTCCATGAAGGATTTCAACTTATACTTATTCTGAAATTCTTAATTGTTTTGTGAGATATACCAGTCAGATGGCCTAAGTTCAAAAATTAACTCCCAACATCGACAGCCCCCAGGACCACACTGAAAGCTCTCTTAGCCTTATAAATGCAAAGAGTGCCAGCAAAGTGTAGGATCCCAATTTCTGGTAGTGTTTTGAAGAGGTCAGTCGATTCATTCAAGAGGTAGCTCCCACTGGGACTCTGGAGCCCAGCTAGGTAAGTTTGTATTCAGGTTTTCTATATATTATCTCTCTGCCCCACCTTGTCTGAGCTCCTTATATCTGAATGCTGGTCTCATAAAACTGGTAACGTTTAGCTGTGGTTATATGAAGATTAACGCCCTTTCTATGTATGCTTGTTCTTATAACTATGTTCATTTTGTAAATGGTTAAATGAATGGCCTATACAAGTTTTTGTCCTTTGTCTTTCTTGCAAGTTCTTCCTTTTATTTCCTTTTCTTTTCCTTCTTCCCATCCTGTCCCTCCCTCCCTCATTTCGTTTTTTTCTACCTCTGAATCTTGTAGTGATATTTTATTTGTGCTCTAACAAATAAAGCTTGCCTGAGGATCAGAGGAAAAAGCCAGATACTATATTAAACATAGAGGTCAGGCAGTGGTAGCATACACCTTTAATCCTAGCATTTGGGAGGCAGAGATTCATCCAGATCTTTGTGAGTTCAAGGCCACACTGGGAACACAGCCAGGCATCGTGGCACATGCCTTTAACCCTAGCGCTAGTTAACCACACAGGGCTGGAGGTCTGTACAGACAGACAGGAAGTGATAGAGCTGAGTGGAAAGAGGAAGTGATGTAGCTGGGTAGAAAGAGGAAGTAAGGATGGCAGGACACAAAAAGGTATATAAGCATGAGTGTACAGGAAGTAGGTCACTCTCTTTCATTGAGGATTTCCTAGCCCTAAGAACATGGTTGGCTTCTTTCTGCTTCTCTGATCTCTCAGTTTTCACCCCAATATCTGACTCCAGATTTTTTATTAATAAGACCTTTTAGCAATTCATCTTACAGAATCTTGTATAAAAAATTTCTTTTCCTTTTGGTTATAATCACCACTTATACATGTGTTCCCCCCCCCAAAGCATACTATAATATCTTGTTTGTCATAATATATTTAAATAAAGTAATATACTATGTACTTTTTAGTGATTTCATGTGTCCTTTTAATATTGTATTTCAAAGTTCAGACATGCAACTAATTCAAGTGAACTGTTATGTAATATTCAATGGTAAGAATAAACCACAATTTATAAGCTATGCTGTTAGTAAACATTTTAGTGCTTCCTCCCACTCAGCTTGTTTCTGTTAGGTGAAATGTATTTTATTACCAGCACTCTTGCTATACTAGTCAACGAACATGTATGAATTCCCTTAATGTAATGTCCAAAGTTCTGCAGTCCTTAGATTATTAAGTAAGTGTATGGATAACATACCTAGAAATTGCAAAAGTATTATCTAAAATGTCCTGTCAGAATGTACTTATATTGACAGGACAGAAAAATGGCTGATATTTAAACTTTTTTGCTAAAAGTTAGTAATATTTGACATCTTAACTATTGATAATTATTGGGTTTCTCACTATAAATTAATTTGAATTTACTTACATATTAAATGGTTTTCAGATACAGTATTGAACTTTAAATTTGTCTCACACTCTTTTAAACTAAGAGAGTTCATAATTTAATCTGTTCAAACTATGATCTTTTCCTTGAGGTTTTATACCTGTTCACACAGTAAGCTCTTATTAATTAGAGGACAAACAGTTACTGGCTATGTGTTTGAATCTTCTCTTCTTTACCCTTACAAATGTTCTTTCCACAATAATTGATACATTTAAAACATAGCCCCCAACAAAATGACATTCTATGGGAAATATATAAGTCAGATTTCCAGTGATACAACAAAATACCAGACATGATCAATTTCTAAAGAAAATGCTCACTTTGGATCAGAATCCCCTTTGCTTTTCACTGATGGGGTGACAGCAGGTCATAAGGAGGTGTGGTGGTTTGAAAGAAAATGGCCCCCATAGGAAAGAGTGGCACTTTTAGGAGATATGGCCTTGTTGGTGTAGGTGTACCCTTGTTGGAGGAAGTGTGTCACTGTAGTGGTGGTCTTTGAGGTCTCCTTTGCTCAAGCTATGCTCAGTGTGACACATAGTTGCTGTTGCTGCCTGTGGATTACTATGTTGCAGCTCCTTCTCTAGCACCATGTCTGCCTGCATGCTGCCTTGCTTCCCACCATGATGCTGATGGATTAAACCTCTGAACTGTAAGTGTCCACAATTAAATGTATCCCTTTTTAAGGGTTACCATGGTCATGGTATCTCTTCACAGCAATAGAAACACTAACTAAGACAGAAGTTGCCAGGGACTGAGGTATTGCTGTGATAGGCCTGTTTGGAGGAATTTGGACTTTGGGAGTTTTAGTTAGGAAAGCAGTGGAATGTTTTAAGCATTGCTTAATGGGCCATACTAGTACAGCATGGAAGACAGTGGTGCTAAGAAGTGATTTGGTGCATTGTAGGGGCCTGGATCAAGAGGTTTCAGAGGAAGAATTTTAGTATGTTGCCAAGAAATCATTCTTGTGATATTTTGGTGAAGAATATGGTTGCATTTTGCCCTTGTCTGAAGAGTCTACCTGAAGTTATGGTGAGAAGATTTGGATCAATTCTGTTGGCAGAGGACATCTCAAAACAGCCTGGTTGAGTTGACTCTAATGAAGATTTTAATAAAAAGCAGCAAGCAGAGCAAGAAAAAATATAAAATATACAATTTGAGAAGAAAAGGAGCACTAGGAAGTGGAATAGAGATAAGTCCTGTGTTCTAGGAAATAACCATATTGAGAAATGAAATAAAAGGGGTAGTAACCTCAGGGCACGATCCCACCCAGATAATTTTCCAGCTTGTGAAAAGGAATTAAAGAAAAGCTCAGAGCCTGGTGTGGTTATGTACACCTTAATCCCAACACTAGGAAAGCTGAGGCTAGTGAGTCTCTGAATTTGAGGCCAGTATAGGCAGCTAAACTATCAAAAACAGAAAGTTGGTGAACTTGTAATTGAGTAAGGGGGCCATGTTTCAGCCCCAGCAAGCAGCAAAACTTGGCAGCTTTGGCCATATGGTTCTGATTTTAGAGACAAGAACAGAAGAAAGGGATTATGGAACTTTTCCCTGTGTGAAGAAAAGCAGTTGAGATCAGGCATGTGTCAAGGGTGTCCATGAATGAAGGCCTAGGGAGGCCATCGCATGAAGCTGTGCGGGTGAACCCTGGATTGCTTTGGAGACCACAAGATGTTGGAAGTGCTAGAGCCATGGGATACCTGCCTAGGAAAGTTGCTAACAGTGAGTGTAACCAGCCCAAGAGAAAGAAGTGTGCTGCAGTCAACAAAGATAAACAGAGTTGAAGATCTGAAGATCATTGAGATACAGTTTAGAGTTTTCCCAGAAGGTTCTTTTTTTTGCTTTGGTACAGTATTTCCTTACTATGCTCCCTTTCCTACATATTGGAACAGTAATGTATACCTTTTGCCATTATATGTTAGAAGTATGTGATCTGCTTTCCCATTTTAATTTTACAGGGGATTAGAGTTCAGAGATTACATGAATCTTAGAAGAGATTTTAACTTTAGACCTTTATGTAAGTTTGAGACTATTATACACTTTTGGGCCTTTCGAAGTTGGATTGGACACATTTTTTTCATTCTGATATGGCTACAAGCCCACGGGGGGCAGGGAGTGGAATGCTGTGGGATGGTCTGTATGTCAAATGCTCTGAATGGTCAATAAATAAAACACTGATTGGCCAGTGGCCAGGCAGGAAGTATAGGCGGGACTAACAGAGAGGAGAATTGAGAGAACAGGAAGATGGGAGGAGTCACTGCCAGCCGCCGCCATGACAAGCAGCATGTGAAGACGCCAGTAAGCCACAAGCCATGTGGCAAGGTATAGATTTATAGAAATGGATTAATATAAAATATAAGAACAGTTAGCAAGAAGCCTGCCACGGCTATACAGTCTGTAAGCAATATAAGTCTCTGTGTGTTTACTTGGTTGGGTCTGAGCTGCTGCCGGACTGGGGGGTTAGAGAGATTTGTCCTGACTGTGGGCCAATCAGGACCAGAAAAACTCTAGCTACAGTGGAACGTTATGGTTTGGAAGAAAATGGCCCCCATAGTGAGGAGTGGCACTATTAGGAGCTGTTGTCTTATTGGTGCAGGTATGGCCTTGATGGAGGAAGTGTGTCACTGTGGAGGTGGGTTTTGAGGGCTCCTTTGCTCAAGCTATGCTCAGTGTGACACATAGTTGCTTCTACTGCCTGGAGATAAAGATGTCGATATCTCAGCTCCTTCTTCAGCACTATGTCTGTTTGCATGCCACCATGCCACCTGCCGTGACAATAATGGACTAAACCTCTGAACTGAAAGTGACCACAATTAAATGTTTTCCTTTATGAGAGTTGCTGTGGTCATGGTATCGCTTCACAGCAATAGAAACCCCACCTAAGACAGAAGGAGTGCAAGAAAGAATGAGGACATTCACTCACTCCATAATGTGCAAGGAAAGCAAACAGGAAAAAGAGACTAGGATCCCACAATCCTTCTTACTAGAGTATGTCCTAAGGCAACTCACTACTTCCCTATTCTTAATATTTTAAATATTAAATAAACTGGTGGCCAAGTTTAATTATAATTATTTAATGTGAGTTTGTGTGTATATGTGTATATGCAATGTGTGTGTACACTCATAAGCATGTGCATGAGTGATACTAGCTGCATGCAAGAGGCCAGGACAATTTGTAATGCCGGCTCTTGCCTTCTAACATGTGTATCCCAGGGATGAAATTCAGGTCTTCATGCTTAGAAGCAAGCATTGTTCATTTACCTTTGAACAATCTGGCATCAAGTACTTAAGTATCAATCTGTGGAAAACAGTCTAGATTCACATTGTATTGATTATGAATACAAGGTCCTCAAGATGGAGTTAATTTCCTTGTAAGAAAATAGTTTCTTCCCTCTCCCTCCCCTGCCTTTCTTCTTTCTACCTTGTGAGGATATGGCAGGATTGCCATCTCATAGAAGGATTTATTTCAAAAGCCATATCAGCTCATACTTTCATCATGGGCCTCCACTCATCCTGAACTGTCAGACATAAATACCTGCTGTTTTCTCTGCTACTCTAAGTACTTTGTTATTGTACCATAAGCTAATACATGTCTATCTGCTATGTTGACTTTGATCAAGTTTTAATTTCCTACTGAATATTGCTCGGAATATTTTTTCCATAGTTTAACATACATAACCTGCTGCCCTACTTTATAAACGTGTGTGTGTGTGTGTGTGTGTGTGTGTGTGTGTGTGTGTGTGTGTATCCCCACTGAGCTATAATGCTACTCTATCATATTTGAAAAGTTCATGTGTATGAATCAATCTATCTCCAGCCTTGCGTCTACTTTATTGAAACCCTGCTCTTTGTGGGAGTTTTAACTCTTTCATTCCTTTTCTAGGTTTTGAATATTTTATGATTCAATTGCTCTCTGCATTTTGCATATTAGCTATCCCTCTGTTTAAAATATTTATTGCTTGCCCTCAGGTTTGTGATATATATTTACAACTAATCTAACTAAGCCTTCATGTCACACTATATAGTTCATGGTGTACGTAGCATACCTTATAAAAGACAAGGAAGACCAAAAAATGAGAGAAAGAAAGGCAAGGACAAAAGAAGAAGGAGACTTTAATTCCCCTTCTCTTGTATCAGTGATGTCATTTTTCACTCCTACATAAGCATGCACAAGAATATTTGCATAATATATGGTAAAGCATAATAATTGGATATCATTATCATTCTTAGATTTACTGCTATCTGTTAGCTCAGTTAAAACATAATCCATATAATTCTGAAGAATTTTATCTTGATTGGCCATTGGGCTTGTTTTCTTTATGCAAGTCCAAATTGCTCACCTGTGTCTTTTTTTTTCTGAAAAAATTCTTTTAACATTTTATAGAAGTTAAGTCCAGTATTAACATATTCATCTAGAATGTTGTGTGAGGAAGTCTTAGTTCTGAGAGGGTCCAGAGTTCTAGCTTCAAGCTTTGTGGTTCCCTTTCTAAACATTGACTTTCTCCCTTCACTCTTTTCTTGCTTGCCAAGGGTAAGTTGGACTTGCTCCTCTCTTAGGCAAAGGGAGTTGTTCCTTGTAGCTTCCTTTAAGATGTTTTAGTATTTTTCTTTCTGTAGTTTTGAATATGGCACCCTCGATGGTTGCTCTATTGAACATGTAGTCTGCTTGTTTTAAGGACGTAGGTGTGAGAACTGATCTGGTCTTACTTAGAATTTTTCAATCATCACTTCAACTGCTTTCTGTGTTCCTTATGTTTTAATATTTCTGTTGGACATAATCCACTTTTTATAGTTGCCCCATAGTTATTAGACACCTTTTTTATGTTCTCTATGCTTTTTTGTTTAGAAGTCATATTGTAATGTGTCCAAGGTCATCAGTTTGTTCTTTAGCTATGTCAAGTTTGCTAAAGGAAGTCCAGTATCCTTGTTATATTTACATGTGGCTATAATGCTTTTTCTTTCTGTTCATGAAGTTTGGGTTCGTTTGAGTTTACCATTTAGTATGTCCTTTTTTTATAGATGGCTGAATCTAGTGCATCATGTAAGAGCAGCTACACTGAATAGGACTTTGGTGGTGTTAGGGAAGAAGGGAGAAATCCTAGAGTATTATGATTAAGCTTTAGTCTGCCAACAAGCCTGTTCCTTGGGCTAGTGATTTACACATGTGATTCTTAAAGTCAATCCTTGTATTATGGAAAAGAGATTGGAAATTTATATAATTCATGGTGAAATATTTACCATCTTTGATAATCTACCCCTTTATCATATAAATAAACATAAATACTGTAATATTTTATTATTTTTAATAATTACATATATTAATATATTTAATAATATTATATTATTAAAATATAAATAGCATTATTCATTTTACTCTGAAAGTAATATGGCCTTAAAATTTTCTTCTTACTTATGTGATCATGATTTAGGGATTTATACTATTTAGGATTTACTCAGGTCTCAAAGTTTTAATTCATGTCCATTACCTGCACCTATATTAAAATTTTATTCTTACTCTTCAATTTATTTTATTTTTAATTAACATTAAATTCTCTCTGTGTTGGTTAACATTAAATTCTTTCTGCATTATTACCAAATTTTAACTAACCTGGCTGGCAATAAGGAATTTCTACAATATAAATTAGCTTAGAACTATGGAGATAATGATTACTGTTAAAAATAAAGATTTCACCATTGTTATATGAAGCAAAATCAACTGAAAGTAACCAGTTATTGTACGGTAAATGTGGTGATAAAAGTTAATATGTTGAAGGTTGGTTTCTAGCTAGCTAATTAAAAGCCGAACTCATCTAGAGCACATTGAACTAATTAGTGTGTTGATACCATCTCTTGATGGATATAAATTTGCCAGCATTAGGAGGAGGAGCCTCACAGGAGGATTTATGTTTTGAGGGCATGACCTGAGAAGACATAGCCTGTTCCCATGCTTTTCCTCTTTTGTATGTCTTGTACACCACAAGGTAACCAAGTTTAGCCTCTATGCTCTTCTGCAATAATATTTTATCTTACTATGGGACAGAAACAATGGAGTGAGCCAACCGTAGGCAGAAGCCTTTGAAACCATGAGTCAAGCTACATGCTTTCTACCTAATTTGTTTTAGTGAGATGGTTTGTTTAAAAGGAAAGTCTAACTAGAACGGTAAACATAACCTTTGAATAATCCATGTATTTGTCATAACAAAGACTACAGAATTTCTAATGGAAGATTAAAGATCCTCACCATATCCAAATATTCTAAAGATTTTGTAGATTAATATATACCTTAAATAATTTAAGATAAAATATCTAAATTTAAGATAAAATATTCAAACAAACAAAATAAACACAGTATTGACACTACAGACATACTGAACAGTAATGAGTGAGTGTAGTGGGTAGCTGTTCCAGCTTTGACCTTGAAACACTGCCCCTAGAGTGATAGCAGGTAACTGCCAACCTGCCTATGACCTGCCCCTGGGGCTGACCTGCTCCTGGGGCGTGGCTGAGAGGGAGCTCCTTAAGACTTGAGGTGCGTAAGTGTCTAGCCCTTCTGGAAACCTTCTGGTCCTGGAAGCTGGATGGGATATCAAGCCAGAGTTCTCTGCTGGAAAGTACCTCATCTCTCCCAGATCCTGTAAACAACCCCTATTGGATGTATGTAAGTTATCCCAGAAATAAACCTCTCTTGATTACCAGATAAATTACATGGAATTGCCTCATTAATTACAGTAATAAATGAGTGTCCTGATATGAATATGTTTGGCTACTTTGTGAATATTCAATCACATTTAGCAAATGAAAAGAGAGTTTTGACTAGAAATAATAATAACCACAAATCTTCTTGCCTTTAAAATGAATTGTTATATTTCAAAAATAACTAAAATTGTTGTTTTATCTATTTTCTCCAATGGTATTATTTTAATTTAAAATGATCTCTTGATCACTATAGTTTCAGATAATAGTGAATATTTACTACAACTCATCTGTATTGAATTTGAGTCTATTAGTATTAATTAAAGTATTAATATAGAAAATTCACATGTTTCTAGTGATAAACCTTGTACAATTATGAAAATAATTATTATGGCTGCATGATAAAGCTAACAGCCTCCCCAAAGAGTATAAGATCTGCTCAAATAATTAGCTAACCATTTATTTATGTCAACACAAAAATAAGTTTCCCAACAAGTATCCCAACAAAAGAGACCTTGGTGAGATTCCCTCACCATTTTCTACCATGTGAAGTTTCTGAAGTTCTACACCAATTTTGGCTTTCTTTGCATATTCTCAGCATGTCCTAGGCACATAGTCAGCACACATTTAACTGAACTGATTATATGCAATATGGCCTGACTAAAAGAGAATGTACTTATTCACCTGAAGTTGTAGTGATCATTTTATAGTTGATAAAGATGGATGCAGACAAAAAGTTTCTGGCCAGAGTACATATTTGAATTTTTTCAAAAGCAAAACAAAGAGAGTGAGAATCTGTTTGATGAAAGGCAAAGAAATTGTATAGAGATAACTTTTCATAAATAAAAGTGATAGATGAAGAACAATGATTTATTGGTACTCTCACAATTATATAATTATATCTGATAGAAGAGAGAAAAGTTTTAAACATGTATAACCAGCCCTCAAGTTCCCAATGAGCAGCTACCAGGCATTTAACACATAGTGGAAATTTTCACAAATCCTTTACAATATATCAAAACTACACATTTGCCCATATTATTGATTTAAAATTTATTATCTAATTTGGTTACTTTTTAATTACTGAATAGCCTGATAATTCATCAATAAAAGTAAAATATGACTATTGAGAAACTATCCATATGCCACTTTTCATTAAGATCATTTTCAATTTGTTTAAGCACTGTTGATTTTATCTAAACAACACCCAAATAATCTGAATTCCACAAATACTGTAAGACTTATTTGGTTGCAACGTTTCTTTTCTTTTCTTTTTCCTTTTTTTTTTTTTTTTTTTTTTTGGTTTTTCGAGACAGGGTTTCTCTGTGTAGCTTTGTGCCTTTCCTGGATCTCGCTCTGTAGTCCAAGCTGGCCTTGAACTCACAAAGATCCGCCTGCCTCTGCCTCCCAAGTGCTAGGATTAAAGGCATGTGCCACCACCGCCCAGCACAACGTTTCTTAAGTAGTTAAACTTAATGTATATTTGATAAATTAGTAGTCAAAGATCATAGAAAATAATGAGATATTTAAGTAATTCTCAATTTGTAATATCAAAAATTTGGTAGCATCTTGCACTGTAAAATATAGAGAAAAATACAGGCTGTCTATCACAGATTTTTTTTTTTGAGATTAAAATTAGAAATTGCTACAAAAAGCCCCACTTTTATATCAGTCCCATCATCAGGTATCAAATACTGCAGAAAAATGTCACTCCCACCAAATATAAGACATCATCATAAATAGAAGAACTAATGGTTTCATGAACTCTCTTTTATTGATTGTTGGACCTATTCTCTGGGTATCTAGAGTCAAGTTCAAAAAACCCTTACCTGAGCCTACATCCTGATGGGTACTTACTAATCTTTCTTCTACATGTTTCTAACATTGAGATATTTGATCCACTTGGAATTGATTTCTGTCAGGATCAGAGAGGAAGATCAAATATTTAGACACTTGGTAGTGTCATTGTGGATGTTATGAAACTTTTTGGAAGTACAGACTTGTTGGAAAAAGTAGTCAGTGGTTTGGGATTTGAGAGTTTATAGCCTAGACCAAATTCCAGTTAGCTCATTCTTCTTCCTGCCCCCAGAGGAGGATATGTTTTTTCAGCATTCTGAATCGGCGGCCTGCTGCCATGGCTCCACCATTATGGACTCCCTCAACATTATGGACTGTCTTTCTAGAATTGTAAACCAAAGTCCCCCCCCACAGAATCCTTTGTGTCATAGTGCTTTATCACAGCAACAGAGAAGAAACTCATGCAGACATGATGGTTTGCTTTTGCTTTTCATTTGTTTTATTTTGTTTTTAGACCTTTGATAATTTCATACAATGTGTTTGATCATGTTTACCCCTTCCCCAACTCCTCTCAGATGAACCACTTTTTTCTACCCAAGCAACTTTGTGTACTTCCTTTTACTCCTACCAGCAAGTGTAATTTGTGCTTCCCACATATTTTTGCATGGGTGGCTTTCCACTGGAGGTCAGCCAACTTATCAGGATCTGCACTCTTAAAGAAGACTGACTCTCTGGCATGCAGCAGCTACCAATTGCCAACATCTCATTTGCTAGGTATTGAGACTCTGTGACCATTTTCCTTCTCCAAGTTGGGATTTAGTCTGGCTTGATCTTGCACAGACCTTGTGTGTGCTGCCACAATCTCTGTGAGATCAGATGCTTAGCTGTCTCATTTGACCAAGAAGATACTATTTTATTGTAATCATTTATTATTTTTGGCTCTTATATTCTTTCATCCTCCTCTTCTCTAAATCGCCCTGAGACTTGAGATGAGGGGTATTCTGTATATATTCCATTAACGACTGAGCATCCTGCAAATTCTTGTTCTCTGAAATTTGACCAGTTTGGGTCTCTGTGCTAACTACCACCTACTGCAAAGAGATGGAGGGATCAAGATGAGTTCTTCTATGGGTGTAATGAAGTGAGTGAGTTTAATACAATGCTCATTTAGTAGAATGGTAGTGGAAAATCTTCCCCTTAGGCTTATGATATTTATTAATGGGTACTTGGTCCTAATAATTCTCCTCAAAATGGGATTCATTATGTGGAGCAAGACTTAAATTGAATCGGAAAGTGGTTGGTTTCTCCTATGATGTTTGTGCTCTTAGTGCACCCATGTGCAGGTCTTGCTGAAGTGGTTGTTGTTCTAGCTGGAAGGGTTCATAACTGGGTAATACTGACAATTACTTTTCTCCTTTGACAGCATGAAAAGCACCTTGCAGCATTCTGGAAACTATCTGGTAGGGATGAAGCTTCCAGATCGGTGCCAGCTTAATATCACCATTTTCTATGACTCAGCTATGTGGTGTTTTTAATAAAAAGGTTTTACCATGAAGTTCTGCAGGGCAACCAATAACACTGAAAATATCTTACAACATTTGGGGGATCTATGATACCTCACTGGTCAACAACTCCAAAAGAAGTGCCCAGTTCTTGGCAATTGGATTTTTATTTGTTAGCCTATTTTGTCTAGTAGGAGCATTGCCACTCTGTTATAGGGTTAACTCCACTTTAATTCCACACACACACACACACACTCACACACACACACACGAAACACACACACACACGAAACACACACACATATGAAACTGCTGCAATAGTGGGTAGATTTCCATCCATATGGCTTCCTTTTCTGTTTTATGGAATAATTTGAATGGTGTTGGTGTTCATCCTTCTTTGAAAGTCTGGTAGAAGTTCTGACACTGGAACTTTTTAGTTAAGAAATGTTTAATTGCTACTTGTATCTCATTGGTTGTTACATATCTGTTTAAGGTGTTGATTTCACCTTTGTTTTGACTTTGATGATTCTTAGGCATCTAGAAATTAATTCTTTTTTTCAACTCATTGGACTACAAGTGATTAAAGTATGTCCCCATGGTAATGCGATTGTCCTCACTATCTTTGTCTTTTATAATCTTTCCCTTTTCATTTCTAATTTTATTAATAGTGTTAAATTTGCTTAATTTGACTAAGGATTTGTCAGTTTTGTTTATCTTTTCAAATAATCAACTGTTTGATTTATTATTTCTTTTTTTTACTATTTTTGCCTTGATAATTATTATTCATTTTAATCTGTTGTACTGAGACTGTTTTTTTTTCTTTCCTGAATGGACATAGATCATACCATTGAACCTCCAAAAATGCCTGACAAAATGATGATAATATTGGTTACTAAATGTGCACTTGTTTAACTGATAGTATATAGAGCATTATAGTGATGGTCAAAGGAAAAATAATAAGCTTAATGGTTCTTGCAAAACATACTTAGTATCCAACTTTTATACATATTACTAATTTTCTCACTCAATAAAATTACATGTATGTTAACATAATATACACCAATTAGAAATAAATTTAGAAGCAAATAGATAGTCATAACTTCTACCTGAAGAGCAGAACAGTAGACTATGAATCACTCTGGTTTTGTAGAGTGATATATTGGTTATAGCTATAATGTTAATTAATGTAAACCATTTCTGGTAAAACGTTTATTAATTAGAAACAAACTAAACTGAGTTCTTAATTAAATGGAGTAATTTAAGTTTCAGTTTAATCCTGTTAAGATAATTTAAAAATTACAAAAATCTTAAATAAATTAGGATTGGAAATTTTAATGATAAAGTATACTACCAGTTTGTAGGTTTTGCAGATTAAGTAAGGAGATTCAGTGAAGTCAAGCCGGACACTTGTAGATACATGACTATTATTTACCTAAATTGATGTTTGAAAATTTTGTTTGAGAATTCTATTGCAGAAAAGATATCACAGATTCTTTTATTTCTCCTGTCTGCCAAGCATAACTATAAACATTGGAAATAGTGAAAAAAAATAAAAAATAATTCTGAAGTGTAGTAAGAAGCGTGTCGATACTTTGGTATTTCTAGGCAGAAATATAACATCAAAATATCACATACCACGACTCATCAAGGGACAGCCACCCCACATCTAGCATTTCCTGATATCTATTTGATCAACAAAAGACAACTTCAATAGTCTAATTCCTCCCATGGACCAAAAGGGAGCCCCTGTGACATCCAGACCACATAAAATTGATGTCAAAAAAAGTTCATTAAAAGCTAGGCCAAACATAAGCAGCAAAGAAAAGTATTTCCATTCTACCAGGCCTAAGACTTCCTTTTTCCACAGAGGAATACTGAGTCAGGCAATAAGAGCCATCAAGATAGAGTTAGTCATACCAAGTGGCTTAGGGCACATATCCTTTGTCACTTAGAACCTCATTCCGAAACACAGAGAGCAGATGAGAGCATAAGAATGACACTGGTGAAAATAGCACACCTGCCCTAAGAGGGCTGGTCCGGGAAACCTCTTCATCTTTGTGGACCCAAGTACCTTCTACCCACTCAAAGCACACAACTGGGAAGGTAGAAAAACAGCTAAGTATACTGGCTTAGTTCATGAACCAACTTTGTCCTTCTGGGTGATGGACTTTGTCTGCCACAAACATTTGGTCATTAAGCAGACAATAATTACAGAGGTCTCATCATATTCTTTTTGCCGTGAGAGATGTCTGACAGAAAGGTCTGGAAAAAATGCACCCTTATCACTCGCACAACATACTTCAAACAGAACCAACCAACTGCCCTAGGAATGGAAGTAAAACTAGATATGTGAAACCATCTAAAGGAACTCCATTAAGTTTTATAAATTAAACTGTTACTGAACCTACAGTCCACAGGGGAATGTGAATATGCATGACACAAAATCAAAGTGACTTCACTAAAATAAAACCTTAAAAAGGACTTGATAAATGCCTAAGATACATTAAACATCACTCACTATCCTAAAAGCACAGTTTATATTTTCTATGTAAAATGATATTTTTATGACTCATTTTTTTTTTACCAAATTCAAGAAAGTCATGACCCAATGGTAGAAGAAAAATGCTAGCAACACATAGGAACCAGATATTGGAATTATTTAACAAAGAGTATAAGGTGTCCATTATATAGACACTTAAGCAGTAAACTGAAATGTCTCTCAAAACAAGTGAAGATAATCAGAAAAATAGCATCTAAAAAAAGGTTAAAATTTTAAGAAAGTACCAAATTGAATTTAGTAATAAAAAAGAGTAGCAGTCTTTTCAAACAGTTATAGCTATGCTCAATAGTAGAGTAGACATAGAAAACTTGAGATTCTGTCAGAATAACAACAAATGGAGCAAGAATAAATAATCAGAGCATTTGACTGTTACAGGGCAATACTATCAGAAGGAAACTACAAAGGAAGGGCAAAGAGAATGAGCTTAAACTGTAGGCCCTAAAGGAATGTTTGCAGAAGTGATATCTAGAAAGCTTTTAGACTGTGAGGAAAAGAAAACAATAAACAAAGTTGTGCAAACTCAGAATGTGATAATCCTAAATTGGAAAGCATCTTAAATAAACTGCAAATTCCTGAAGCCATGATGCTCTCTAGAAAGCCATGATGTTCAAACTGTGCAAAGCACAGTTCTCTGTACTCCACGATGGGAGGGAAAATGGTACAGACATTTTCAAAGACAGGTGGAAGTTTCCAACAAAGCTAAATAGTCTTACCATATAATAATAAAACTATACTTCCAGATACTTGTCTAAATAATGATGAATCTCTTGCTTACACAAAATTCTTCTCACAGATGTTTATTAAAGATCTGTTCATAGTGTTTGGGGAAGTCTTTAAATATAGTAAGGTGTATATGAGTTAGTATCTTAAAAAAAAGATTATGTCATTGGTTTGTGTCTATTTTTATTGTTTTGCTTCCTGTGTTTTGTTAATGCAAAAATATTTAAGTATTTTTGAGAACTTATTTTTTTTATTTAAAACTCCATTTTGGCTTAAGTTAGGAGACAAAAGGTAATATCACTGAATTCATGTAAAATGATTTATTTTGTCCTATATATGTTAATTAAAATAATACTGATTTAGGTAAAATTCTAAATGTTTAGATAGTTGTTTATTGATGTTTTTGAAGTTTTAAACACTTTTAAATCCCTCTTCAAGGCAACTGCCCAATTCCAAGAATTTTTGACTATTTCACCAAGGGCTGGCCAATGATTGGCTGACATGAGTATATAAAGTTAATCTGTGGAAACTGTGAGGACTCTTTCGAGCTCTGGTCTCAACTACACCATGTCCTCTGTATAAATTTGCTTTTTCACATCCTTAAGATGTATGCACGTTAATGTATGTATGTTACAGGGGAAGCAGCCCCCAAGAGCTCACCACACTGAGCCTTCTGCATGCGATAGCAGGTCTCTGGTCAGTCTCTAGTGAATTAAATCTTAAACGATGTGAGTGTTTTCATAAATAAATACAGAGAAAAAAAAAGATCTGTTCATAGACACAAAGAAACTAGAAGCAATGAAGTGGTCTTCAAAAATGCATTATTAAGTTATAATTTTCTACTCAATGAATGTTGTTGAGTAATAAAAATAAATGAGCTATGAAACCCAAGAAAAGACATAGACAATTTAATATTACACTTGCAAGTATAAGAAGCTAGATTGCAAAAGATAGCTAACACACAATTTTAGTTATGTAACATCTTAGCAAAGGTATAACTCTAGAGTCAATGAGAATGAGAAGATAATAATTTTAGGACAGAAAGACAATTGTATGCCAACACTCTGATTGTTCTTCCTTGATATTATTTGTGAGAGCCCACAAATGTTTGAACACAAAGAATAAAACTTACAAAACATTGCCTTTAAAAATATTTAGTAGGAAAGAGCAATCTTATTAGGGAGGAAAAGGTGACAATGAAATCTAACTATTATCAATAAATAATATCCCTGGTGAAGCTGGGGCAAGATGGGTTTGTCTAGGATATTTTGAAAGCCATAAAAATGAAAGACAAGAATTACACACATAAATAACATTTGATGGAAAGGATAAGTTGACAAATTTCACATAAACACGTTTTCAATGAATAAAGGTTTTTTGTTTGTTTGTTTGTTTGTTTGTTTGTTTTTGGTTTTTCGAGACAGGGTTTCTCTGTGTAGCTTTGTGCCTCTCCTGGAACTTGCTTTGTAGGCCAGGCTGGCCTCGAGCTCACAGAGATTCGCCTGCCTCTGCCTCCCGAGTGCTGGGATTAAAGGCGTGCACCACCACTGTGTTACATATCAAAATTGTAATACTATGTGGTAAACTGAGCCCCAAACCTAGATGGAATCTAATGTTCAATACCTCAAAATAAGACTGTATTTCTTAATAGGATATTTAAAGAGTTGGTTATATTAAAATGGCTTGTTGTGGTAGATAAATGTTAATCTAATCTGATATATAACCTCAAAAGACAAGAAAGTTGAGATATACAAGAAGACAACAAGGTCCTGTGTCCAAAGAGAAATGTGTGAACTTGAGGAATACAGCTCATTAAAGACACCTGACTCAGAAGAAATCAATCTTGTCAACAGATAGTTCATGGCCTTCAAGATTTCAAAAGACAATAAAATTCTGCTGTATAAGTCACCCAGCCTTTGGAATTAAAATATGGAACCTTCATCAAACCAATACTAAGGGGATAAATCCATGGAGTCTATTTAATGATCAAAGGAATTTATTTGTGGGTAAACTCACAACCATGGGAGATTTATTGTAGGGTCCTGGAAATCTGAACTATGTCCCATGCTGAACAGCTTGGTCCAAGATCTCAGCATCCAGAACCACAAGATAGCTAAGAGAGGCCAGTGTACATGAACCCCAGGTCTTAAGCATTCTCATAGCCATGCCCCAGAGGCTGGTACCTCAAGGTCATAGGCAGGTGTAATAGCTACAGCTGACTCACTAGGGGTGGTCTTCAGGGCATGGCTCAAATAGGTATCCACTACATAATACAGCCTTGAATGCATTTTACCCAAAATGAACAGCAAAGGGGTAAGCAATCAGTTCCCCTGTAGGGGAGCTCCTGATATGCACGAAAAAGCTAGAATTATCCATGTAATATGGATTAAAATTGGATACAATATTGGGAACTCATTTTAGTTTAGTCAGAATTTCATTTAGAAATGTTTGTAGCTATATGTGCATAAATAGATTAGTATTTCCTCACAGATTTTCTTTATCAGGAAAAGGGGTCCAGAAGGTTTCACACCCAATAACAATAACCAAGGCTATGGTCTGGATTCTAGCTATTAAGCTATTTGCACACAGAAATAAACCGGGTTCTGTAAATAAATTGTTGATCTTATAAGTAGGAACAGAAAACTGTGCCATATCTTGCAAATCAATAAATATAAATAAAAGAATGCCCAAATACAAGGTATAAATACATCCATACATGGATCATGGCATAAAGGAACCAAATAAAAGATCTACAACTGGCTCAAATTGGAACAATTCAAGTGTAACAGCTAAAGTAGTTTTGTGTTTTAATATAAAATGATGTAACCCACACAGATAGAAGAGGCAGAATAAATTAGAGGAAAGACTGGCCTCTAAGAAGCAGTGGTTGACATTTTTTCTGTTGATTCGTTTTCTTAGAAGGGAAAACAAATTTCACTCATTCAATGTGAGTTCAAAATAGTGATTTTCTTCCAATGAACTGAATACAGGAAAAAGAAAAAGAGCAATTTTATAATGGAAAAAAACTTAGAAAGACTACTACCTCAGTTAATTAACTTGTTTTTCTTTCTTTGGGGGGATATATTTCTCAATTTCGAGCTGTCGCATAAAATATATGAACTAGCTGCCAAAGCAATTAAAGTCATTAAAGAGAACAAAGGTGGGGGCCTGGAGGGATGGCTCAGCTGCTAAGAGCACTCACTATTACTGTTGCAGAAGATCCAGGTTTTTTCTCCCAGCACTCACATGGCAGCTAACAACTGTCTATAACTCTAGTTCTAGGGGATTCAACACCATCTTTTGTCTCTGTGGGTGCTGCGTTCACACCGTGCACAGTCATATGAGCAGGCAAAACAGCATGCACGTAAAATCTGAAAATAAATGAAACACAAAGAAAGAATAATAAGAATCTCGATTGCAGGAGAAGCCTGAGCAGGCAGAGGACCCAGATGCCATGTGACAACTTAGATGAGATCCTGGAACAGTGATTGTGCATTATGCAAACTGAAAGAAGTATGAATGAAACGTGAACTTCTTTCAACAACAATTTCCCTCAGGGGTTTATTAGGTACAATGATTACATTGTAGTAGCCTGACATGTTAATGAGGGAAACTAGTATGAGGTATATGGGGATTTTTCATAACTTTTCCATAAATATAAATCTATTCTAAAACATAGTATGCAAAGACAAAGAAAAAATTACCGCAGAGGAAAAGTGCTTTCCCTACAAGTACATAAGACTAGGAGAAAACAGCAGGGTGTGTTCCAGCTTTAAAGGTGTGGAACTGTCTGTCAAGCATCATTTCTACATATAATCAAAGCCCATGATAAGAATAACCAGATGATGAGAACTCTGTCAGGTGGAACAAAACTAAGGACATTTGTCATCATCAGTCTAGTTTTCAAGATTAACTAAAAGATGATTTTTCAATCACCAAGGTAAGTCTAAAAGAAGCCCCATTAAAGCCCAGGATTTAAAAAATAATTTCTGAGTATTTAATCTTTGAATCAACATTGTTTCTAGTACCACGTATTAAGAAGTACACGAAGTATCATTTACTAGCTATTCTGGACTGTTCTTTTTACAGATATCAATTAAATGGATCCGTTACTACTGCATCCGTTACTCTCCTAATTGTAACCTAATACCTGACAATTAGCACATAAGGGAGAAAGGAATTATTCTCCTTCGTGGTGTGAAGGTATAGACCATTATTGCAGGAAAGACAAGACAGTGAAATGGCTTGTGTGATAGTAGCAGGGCACAAGATTGCTTGCTGTAATCTGGAGTTTCGGGAGCTAGAGACAGGCTGGAAGTGCGGTTGGTCTCTAACTCCCCAAAACAAACCCTCAGCAATCTACTTCCTTTTGCTAAAGGCTTTAGCAAGTCTCAACCTTCTAAAGGATCCACCACCCAAATAAAAGCATCACTATTGTGGCCAAATTTTCAAACATATAAGCCTATTGGAAACAACTCACTCAAACTATAAAAACTACCTAAATTTTTAAGACCAAGTTCTTTAAGATAATGAGCTGTAAAACTTAATTGCAATCTCACTGGATATAACAAATAAATAGTTTTTAAAAGGTCAAATACATAGAAAAATTCAAGTATCATTTATGTATTGAATAACTTCATTTATGTAAGTTAATTTATTAAACTAATATTTACCATGTATTAATAATTTTCAGTATGAAAAAATATGTGAAAATGAATTTAATAGATACACCATATAGACTTTTTGTGTTAAATCTTTATCAAATATATGAGCACATTTTTACTCTAAATTTATCACAATCTGAAATGCAGAGTTGTAGATATATGAACTATCAGTTTCACATGTTGTACTACAAACAGATGTTGAAAGGATTCTCTGATACTAAGGTGATGCATTGCACCCTAATGGAAATTGACGATCTAGGAAGAGAATATTCAATCTTACTAGCTGTAATTAATTTTGATAAAATTTCTGAGATATTCAGAGAAGCTTCTTTTGTGTAGTGAAAGGTGTGAATGTGAAGGCACAGCTGCTCCATGTGCTGAAAATACTTCATGGTAGCGTGCTCAGAACTTCACAGGAAACCTACACCACTCCTGCTCAGGATCAGGCATCTCTGAAAAGGGCAGGTGCTCTGAAATGCTGCCTTCTGGGCATCTATGCAACCATGTTCTCACTGTGTAGTGACTCCTGCAATAAGCTCACACAGCACTTGGTCTATTACCACTTAATTGTGGATCAGGAGGAGCTTCCTGGGTCCTATTGCTCTCTGTCGAGCAATTGGCTACTGATAGACTTTCTTTGAAAGAGCAGCCATTGTTTTCATTCTGTATACACTACAGAGCCCACCAGACTCCAATGGATAGTTCTAAACTGATAGAAATCCAGAAGGTCCTGACTCTCCCTTAGGCCCTAGGACTTCCATGTAGGGAGCTGCGTGCAGCCGCACCTTAAAGATGGCGCTGGTTACCGCCTTCCGCCATCCCGACAGCGAGTGCTCCCCGTGGTAAACAACTCCATATAAGGCTATAGCAGAGTTTGTGGCTTGCTTACGCATGCTTGAACCTATTGGGCAATGCCCACGTGGCGACCTGGGGTTGGCTGCCCAGAGCCTATTTAAGGCCGGGAGAGGTTTTCCCCGGGGGATATTTTAGAAGTCAGAAGATTGTTCAAAGGCCTAAATAAACTGCAGGAAGAAGAGCTCGGTGTCGTGTCTTCCTTGCTGGTCAAGGTGGTCGCGACACTTCCATACCCATATGCTTTGACCATGTTCCTATTTCTACTTTCCAGGGATATTCCCCTTGAACAAACCTTGTTACCTAGTTTGTTTGGGTTTATTGGTTGTAGTATAGTTATCCTTTATTTTACAGTTAATATACACTTATAAATGAGTATATACCATGTTTGTCTTTCTGCATCTGGATAATTTCTCACTCAGGATGTTTTTTTCTAGTTTTATCCATTTGCCTTCAAATTTCATGATGTTGTTTTTACAGCTGAGTAATACTCCATTGTGTAACTGTACCACATTTTCTTAATCCGTTCTTCAGTTCAGGGACATCTAGGTTGTTTCCAAGTTCTCACTATTACAAATAAATTTGCTATAAACATAGTTGAGCAAGTGTCTTTGCGGTAGGATTGAGCATTCTTTGAGTGTATGCCCAAGAGTGGTAGAGCTGAGTATTGAGGTAGGTAAATTCTCACTTTTCTGTGAAAGCACCATATTGATTTCCAAAGTGACTATAAAAGTTTGTACTCCCACCAGCAATGGAGGAGTGTTGCCCTTGCTCCACACCCTCTCCAGCATAAGCTGTCCCATGTGGTTTTGATCTTAGCCATTCTGACAGGTGTAAGATGGAATTTCAGAGTCATTTTGATTGAATTTCTCTGATGGCTAAGGATGTTGAACATTTCTTTAAGTGTGTCTCAACCATTTGAGATTCCTCTGTTGAGAATTCTCTGTTTAGATCTGTACCATATTTTAATTGGATTATTTGGTTTGTAGATGTCTAATTTCTTGAGTTCTTTATGTATTTTGGAAATCAGCCATCTGTCAGATGTGGACTTGGTAAAAATATTTTCCCATTCTGCCAGCTGCTGTTTTGTCCTAATGTCAATGTCCTTTACCTTAAAGAAACTTTTCAGTTTCATGAGGTCTCATTTACTAAGTGTTGATCTTATTGCTGCATTATTGATGTCCTGTTCAAGAAGTTGTTGCCTGTGCCAATGCATTTGAGGCTACTTCCCACTTGCTCTTATGTCAGGTTCAGTGTATTTGGGTTTATGTTAAGATCTTTGATCCACTTGAACTTGAGTTTTTTGCAAAGATAAATATGGATGTACTTGTATTCTTCTACATGCCAATATCCAATTAGACAAGCACCATTTGTTAAAGATGCTTTATTTTTTCCATTGTATAATTTTGGCTTCTTTGTCAAAAATCAGGTGTCCATAGGTGTGTGGATTTATGTCTGGGTCTTTTATTCAAGTACATTGATCCACCTTCTGGTTTTATACCAATATAATGGGGTTTATATTACTATAGCTCTGTAGTAGAGCTTGAAATCAGGGATGGTGATACCTCTGGAAGTTCTTTTATTTTACAGGATTGTTTTAGCTATCCTGGGTTTTTTGTTTTTCCATATGAAGTTGAGTATTGTTCTTTCAAGGTCTGTAAAGAATTGTGTTGGGATTTTAATTGGGATTGCATTGAATCTATAGATTGCTTTTGGTAAGATGGCCGTTTTTGCTAACTTAATTCTACTGACTCATGAGCATGGGAAATCTTTCCATTTTCTGATACCTTCTACAATTTCTTTTGTCAAATACTTGTAGTTCTTGCCATACAAGTCTTTCACTAGGTTGGTTAGAATTATTGTACCAATGGGTACTTCTACCTGAAAGGTTAGTATTGTAGTAATCCTAGATGATACCATGCTCTCTGGTCACTCCAACATGGCTGTCCTTTAGAAGTTGGCAATGCCTCCTCTTCTCTGCCAGGCTAAGGTGGGTAAGGCCAAAAGCACTTGGCCATGCCTTAAGCAAACAAAGAGCTCTGAGATGTGCAGTAGTATGCTGACCCAAAGGAACCTGAAACCGGACTCTCAAGATGACAACTGCTGACATACAACTCAGAGCCAACCAGGAAACACCACAGCAGCTGAAAGCAGAGCCCACCAAAAACTACACACATAAATACCTCAGTCCTTTGTTTAATAAACGAGATTGCTTGCAACCTCTCAGAGCCTGTGCCATAGGAATCAATTTACCTTGAAATCCAACTATATCACCTCTTGAGCATATACCCAAAAGATACTTCATCCTACCACAGAGACACTTGCTCAGCCATGTTCATTGCTGCTCCAGTCATAAAAGCTAGAAATTGGAAACAGACTAGATGTCGCTCTATGGATTAATGGATAAAGAAAATGTGGTACATTTAAACAAGGGGATATTCCTCAACTATTATAAAGTGAAATAATGAAATTTTAAGGTAAATGGGTAGAGGTAGAAAAAAATCATCTTGATTGAGGTAATCCAGACCCAAAACACAAATATGGAATATATTAGTTTCTATGTGTATGTTAGCTGTTAGGTCTTTGATAAGCAGGCTACTATCCATAAAACCACAGAGGTTAGGTATAAAATAAGAGATTAGGGGAGAGGCTTGGATCACCCTAGGAAGGACAAATATAACAGGTAGATATGGATCAATAGGGAGTTGGACTGAAATGATAGGATCAAATGGGGAGAGTAAATATGGGGTGGGACAGAAAAAACTGAGAGCCATTTGAACGATTGTATGAAAGCTAATGAAGAAGCTTCCTAAAATATATACATATATGAAGGCATTCTAAATGAAACCACCAATTAATAGGGGAGAGAGTGCCCCAACTGGACATTCATGTAACCAAATGAAGCTTCTAGTACCAGGAATGTGTTACATCTAATCAAGTCATTGGCCAAAGGGCCCCCATGGCTATTGCCAAAGTTATAGAGTGATCTTAATAAACGGAATAAAGGCCCCATTGCTGAAGACAGCACCTGCACAACTCACTGAACATGAAGAAGACAAGCTGGTGCCTACTTTGGATCTTCAGCCCTACTGACTAGTGTTCATAGTACACCAAAGAAGAAAGGTAAAAATGCACTCACCTATAAACCCTATGATTTGTATGGGGTTAACTATTATCTCTTGGATTGAATTTGAGGCCTGATCCCTACTGTATACCCAGTGCAAAGCTCATGGCTTTGGAGATCATAAGGCCTAGGTGGTAACTTGCTACTGTGGTTTAGCTAAATTGGAATGGAACAAAATGATAGCACAAATATTTATATCAATAAAAAATGCTACTTTAATCCTTAATTAGAGAAGATTCTCTCTCTCTGAAGTGACTGATAGTGGGTCCAGAGACTCATGGCTCTTCAAGATGCTTATAATATATGACTATTGACTGTTCAATCCTAAACAGAATATTTATACCGCTCTCCCTCAAGATCAAAGAACATTGTGGGAGGCAGGATAGAAAGAACGTATGAGCTGGAAGTTAAGGAGAAGGTCTGAAAAATGCTATCTTCATGGCATAACACAGTCATTGCAGATATGACCTCACAAACAGCTATGGTTGCCCTCACTGGACCTTCACAAGATCAGGTCTTTCAACAGTTCAGTCATGGATCATGGAGGAACTCATGGGGGCACTCTTACTTCCTGTTGAACTATTAGCAACTGATGAATTCTTGAGAAATGGCAGCTATTTTGCTCAGCTATGCATCAACTGGCTAACCCACCAGGCTCTAATGAATAGTTCCAAACCCCTGGCCACACATGGTAATGTGGGGTTGCAAGTTCTGTTCAGATTCCTTCACATATTTAGTAATTTTTGTTTTCTAATTAAAAATCATGCCTAGAAATTTACAAAGCTTTTAGATTGTGCTCCAAAATGCTTTCCTGTAAAGATTAGTTATTTTTATTTTATAAGACAACTATTCTGTCTTAATACTCATCTCCACTGATGTTGTCAAAAGGTTATATCTCTCCTCTCTCTCTCTCTCTCTCTCTCTCTCTCTCTCTCTCTCTCTCTCT
>CABHPR010148126.1:16522-38539 GCA_902168415.1 Peromyscus melanophrys | reverse complement strand
AGGTGACCCAAAAGTTAGCTTCTTTGATTCCCGAATAAGGAGCTCAACAGCTGCTAAGGCCTGAATACACGGTGCCCAGCCCTGACTGGTAAGGTCTAACTTCTTTGACAGATATGCTACAGGTACAAAGAGGGTCCCAGCTGATACCCTAGAGTTCCCAGGGCAAATCCCCCCTTCTCTGCTACATAGAGGGAGAAGGGCCAGGTTAGATTTGGGAGGTGAAGCACTGGGGCCTGGAGAAGAGGCTGTTGGAGCTTCTGGAAAGGTTTAGTAATGGGATGAAGGAGGGGTTCATGTGCGGTGCCCTGAGCTGCCTTGTATAAGGGGCAAGCAAGGATAGAAAAAGATGGAACCCAAGACCCTAGGAAGTAAATCTATTAGTTTAGAACCAGGGAGAGACAGAGAAAGCAGATCAGAGGCCAGAGCCTGATCAAATAGATGTAGACTGTCCATGAATCCTTGTGGCAAAACAGTCCAGGTCAGCTGTGTGGGCAAATGAGTGTCAGGGTCAGTCCAGGTGAAAGCAAAGATATCTTGAGACTGAGGACTAAGGGGAATAGAAAAGAATGCATTCTTGAGGTCTAGAACTGAGAAGTGAGAGGTTCCTGATGGGACAGTGGACAGGAGAGTATAAGGGTTAGGCACTACAGGATGGAGGGGGACCACTGCAGAATTAATGAGCCGGAGGTTTTGAACAAGGCAGTAGGTTCCATTAGACTTTTTAACTGTAAGTATGGGGGTGTTGAAAGGCGAAGAGGTTGGGCAGAGCAGGTTTTTCCTGAGAAGGTCAGAAATGATAGGCTTAAGTCCTCTTAGGCTCTGGAGTGAGAGAGGGTACTGAGCTTGGGTGATATATCTGGTAGGGTCCTGTAGCTAGATAGTAATAGGCTGATGGTGCCTAGCAATAGAAGGGTTCTGGGTGTCCCAGACTTTTGGGTCTACCTGAGAGGCTGGCAAGGGAAAGGAACTGTTAGAGTCAGTAGGGTTGGTGGCTAGGAGAAGAAGAAGAGGAGCTACTGGCGAGTCTGGGGTGAGGCAAATGTGGGGAGCAAAAGAAATGGACACTCCTACCTTAGCTAGAAAATCCCTTCCCATTAGAGGCACAGGGCAGGTTGGCACCACTAAGAATGTGTGTGTAAGAGGGATGCCTCTGAAAATACAGTTAAGTGGTGGGGTCTGTTGAGGTAGATAAGGGTGTCTCCCAACCCAGACAATAGGGAGACAAGAAGGAGATGTAGGCCCCCAAAACTTTCTAAGGACAGAATAGGTAGCTCCAGTGTCCAAAAGGAAGGAGATGTGGTACCCAAATATTGTTATCACTACCTTAGGTTCCCTGTGTGAGATGGAAATGGCCGGGGTGAGACCCAGGTTGCTTCAGTCATCACTGAATGCCAAGCCTACAAAGTCAGCAGGAGGGTGGGCTTCATCTGGCGTTCCTATGCCACTAGGTGCATTAGGACAGTCAACCAACCAGTGACCCTTTTGGCAACATTTTGGGTAAGCCCCTTTTGGTGCCCTCCATGGGGTGGTGGTGCAAGCCTGGGCACAATGGCCATTTTTCCCACACTTGAAACAGGGACCCTGTGGCTCTTGGGGGTCCAGTTGGACAGCATGTGCCAGTATCTGGCAGTTCCTTTTTTGGGCTTTTTCATCTCTTCCATGGTATACCTTGAACGCCACCCCTAACACTTATACCTGTGGGGTCAGAGGGGCTTTTTCTAAGCATTTAATTTTTGCCCTTATGTCAGGGAAGCTCTGTGAGACAAAGTGGGTCATTAGGAGCTGCCTGCCTTCAGAGATTTCAGGATCTAAGCTAGTGTACTGAAGGAGGGCCTTAGTGAGCCATTCTAAGAAGTGAGACAGATTTTCATCCTTATCTTGAATTATCATTTTTAGTTTTTCATAGTTTACTGGTTTTAGAGCAGCCTTGTGGAGGTCTGTCAGGAGACAGGTAATAAACCTATTCCTGGCTAGAGACCCACCCTGGGTGTTATAATCCCAATGTGAGTCCTGATCAGGAACCGCCTCAGCCCCTGGAGGGTGTGCGGGGTTAGTTTGGTGAACCTCATCTGCATGCATCCTAGCCTGCTCCCACACCTGCCTGCGCTCCTCAGGAAGCAAATTATTAGCAAGTATCATGTATACATCATGAAAGGTGAGACTACAAGATTGAGTTATATATTGAAACTGTTTAATAAAGGAAGCAGAATTAGAGGTATAAGAACCCAGTTTCTTTTCTATCTGAGAGAGTTCTGTGAGAGAGAATGGGACATGGACCTTAATCAGTCCATCTACTCTGGCCACCTCTTGCAAAGGGAGAATGGTTGGTGAGTTTGAATGTCTGGGGTCAGGCCCTTTAGCAGTCCAAGAGCGGGTAGCAGGAGGCGTAAAGGTTGGAGCTAGAGTTTGCCTTTGGAAACGGCCACTGCTGAAGAAGAAGAGGAAGCCAGAGGAGGAGGCGAAGGTACTGGTGTCCTGGGGGCAGGTTTGGGAGTGGAAAGCTGGATAGGCAGAGGTTCATTTGGAGGATCTAAGGCCAGAGATTCCGGAGTCAGAGAATCGTCTGGTTCAGGTATAGCTAAGAGTATATGAGCAGGAGAGAAGGAATCCAGAAGAAACGGTTTAGAACTTAAATAGAAGAAAGCTATGGTATAGGGCAACTCTTTCCATTTGCCTGTTCACTGCACAATTTAGATAATTCCCATAAAATATTGGGATTTAAGGAACCGCTCGGTGGCCATTTTTTGTTTTTGTTTAAGGCATATTTGGGTCATCTCTTAGTACAGAGGTGGACAAGCTTAGGAATCTTTAAGCAAGGCATTAAGGTGAGAGGTTTTAAAGCTTCAAGAAGGCATCCTAGGGGAGAGGTGGGACTGATGGGATTGGAAGCCTTATTTCCCATGTCTGCAGCAGAGAGGTAAAAAAATAAAAAAAATAAAAAACAAACGTGATCCCAAGCCAAGGCCCCAGGCGTCCCAAAGGCTAAGGATGGATCTGTACCAGGCATAAGCCACCAGAAGTCTAGTCAGAGGTAAGGTGGGGGCCTAAGGCCAGTGAAGGCAAGGACTCCCCGGGAGTCTGACCGCACTCACTGCTTCGTCAAGCCAGAAAAAAGTATCAGTCTTACACAGCCTGGAGATGTACCTGAAGACGGGGGTCTGAGTGCAAAAATTGTATCTCAAACTGCAGACATGGCTAGAAATTTTAGCCTGCGATAGGGACCAACCATAGCCAGTGAAGACCGTGGTCAGGGGTACCCCCAGTTTCAAGGATACCAGAGGGATGTCGGACGCTCAACAGTCTTTCCCACAGATCCAGGAGACTGTTTATGCTGGCTGAAAACTGGGGGACTCACCAATTGAAGTAGCCGGCATTGTGTGTAGGATCCTGTGGCCAGGCAAATGGACAGTAGACTGTCATGGACGGAGCAGACTCCCCTGGTATAGGTTTACAGGTTTGCAGGCACAAAGCACCCAGTAGGGCCTGTTGAGTCACAACACCATATGATGGTTTCTTTTGCAGTGCTCTTGCCCCCAAGGAAAAGTTACAACACATGACAGAATCTACTAACAAGAGTTTTATCAAGACAAAGAGAAAGGGATTAGTCATGATCAGGCCTGTGGAAGGACACGTGTGAGAAAGAGGCTGGGGGAACATGGGGCCCGCCTCTTTAAGGCCAGGAAGCACCTGCCCACACAGGCCCATGTGGCTATTCCACATGTGCATAGATCATGTGGTCATGTCCGTGCAGCTATGTGACCATGTATCCATGGGGCATGGGTCACATAGGATGTATGACACAGAAGTGACTAGGCAGGGATGACTAAGTGTCCTGCTGGGTATGCATGACCATGGGGGCGTGGTTGGAATTCCTATCATTTACCACTCGAGTGAAACAATTCTTATAATTAATCTCCCTGTCTACCTGTCTGTCTGTCTATTCTCTCTGTCTCTCTGTCTCTCTCTGTCTCTCTGTCTCTGTCTCTGTCTCTCTCTCTTTCTATTTATCCATTTATCCGGTTTGTTTCTCTGGAGAACATTAACATAATATTCTCCATCAACATAAGGAAAATTCCTTCTATTTAAAGTCTGTTTATGAATCTTTATTCAAAATAAACAGAGGCATTTTAGACAAATTATCACATCGTTTAAAAAACTTTTGGAGTGAATATTTCACTATTGTTCCATGCTAATAATCTTTCTGTGACTCTTACTAAATTCTTAAGGAAAGCACTGTGTAAGGAATGGAGGTCTAATTTGGGCTTACTCTCAGAAATTTCAGTCCATGGTTGATTGCTTTTGTTGCTTTGGGTCCAGTCTTGAGGCCATCATGGTAGAGAGCATAAAAGTACTCACTTCATTGAAACCAAGAAGTGAAGTGAGAAGAGGAAGAGGTCAGGGTCTTTCCAAGGTCATAGTCCTGGTCATCTAACTTCCTTCTACTATGCCTCAATGCTGAATGATTAGAGAATATCCAATACTTCCTGGCTGGCAACGAAGTTTAACTTCTGAGAGTTTGAGGCACACTCTATACCTAATTATGAATATTCCCACTAACAGATGAGGAAACAGGCCTGCAGGTTCTGAGAAACTTCCTCACATTTACACAGGCCTTAAGCATCAGTGCCAGCAACACGATTCGAATGCTTGTACTTCAATGCTTGTACTTTATAAAATGTTGGAAGACAGAGGCAGAAGTTTGAGGCCAGCCTGGTCTACATAGATCTGAAAGTTCTAGTACAAGCATTACATAATGAGACCTTATTTCAAAAAACCCAAAAAGAAGCCAGATGTGGTAATGCATGCCTTTAATGCCAACACTCAGGAAGCAGAAGCAGGCAGGTTCCTGAGTTTGAAGCCAGCCTATTTTACATAGTGAGTTGATATAGATATGATAGGATGAAAGGGTAGATTATTAAACCTACTTTTAAAGAGCAACAACTTGTTTAAAATGTTTTACATTGCTTTGCTATAGATTTTAGTTTATTACAAATTTAAAGTTAATTTTGTTATATTTTATGTATATTTCTACTCTTGTTTAAGGTATTATGTTTGTGCAGCTCATTTGAAATTATAATGTATAATTAAGAAATACAGATTAATAAGTAGTCATCTATGATAATCTCACTTATAGTCATGTTAGTTAAGTTTTCTAGGTATACATAGATGAAGGCAGTTAGGTAGGTAACTGTAAGCAGGCTCCCAGGCACTCAATGGCATATATGGTCATACACAGGTGGGTGGCACACAGGCCTAAAGACAGACACATAGAAGCAGGCTGGTAAAGGTGGAGACAAAAGCTCAGGACTCTGGTCTCAAGGCTGTATTTATATAGAATCACACAAAAGTGACGTTCTGCCAAAACCAGTTATATAACAGATTACTATTTAATTTGTGTTTCTAGGGCACCCTGTGACAGCCATATATTTACTGACTCATATTGGTTATACTTATTGATACCATGTTGTCTAAACATAAGCAGACCCTTAAGGCATTCTGTTCCCTACATTCCACCCCTTTTAGACAATTGGTGTCATTCTCCTGGTTTCTACACTCGACCACACGGGTGCAGTGTAGGGCTATGTGTTGCCCACATTATATACTGCTGTATCCAGCAGACACCAGGTTCTGGTGGACCCTACTACTCCTCTTGGTGTTGGCAGCCCTTGGGGAGGAGGAACATGGCTCCTCACCATTGGTTTCACATTCTTCACTTACAGTTAGAATTCTGGGTCGTTGTTTGGAGGCTTGCTGCCTCTAGGATATATTGAGCCTCAAGAGAAACATACATTGTATCAAATGAGAGATACCCAAAATAAGTCACTGGGTTTAGATTGACCATATGACCACCATACCTGCCTACATATTTGGCTGGCCAGGGAAAGCAGGTTAGATTTCCATGAACTAAAGTACAGTCAGCTCCAGTGTTAACAATGGCTAACACTCTGCACGTTAGTGGAAGATTAATGAATGAGTGAACATAATGCCTCTGCTCTTCCAGGATCCTCCCTAGCCAGGCATCTTAGCTCGGATATTTTTAGCCCTAGAGAGACACACTAGACCCTCATTCTTCCAGAGTCTGTGGGCTCATGACCTACAGGCACTGCCTTAAAGAGAACTGGGTGGTGATAGAAAACAATTTTTCCATCTCCTCCCCTCTCAGTAGGACACTATCTACCCCCTCGTATCACAGATATGGGGGCTAGATCACCCAGGCTATAACTGTACTACTTGCCTTTTGATTTTATATATATATAATATATTAGTATATATATAAATATATATTTATGTTAATGAGCTCATGTGCCAAATCATAAATGGAGCTGAGCTTTCAGTTTCTCTCCTGGCTACCAACTCACACTCCTCTGTTTCTCAGCACAAAGTTTCCTCATAGCCTTCTTTCAACAGTCAAAACAGCCATAGACTTTTACTTCCTCCATCTTCACTGACTCCTCTTTTGGCAGTGTCTGACAGGGGAAGATTTTCCTGGAGTTGCAGGACTTCAGTACATCTCTTCTCTGGTCCTTTTCTTTTTTCTTTTTTTGCCCTACAGTTGCATCCTGATGACTATGCCAGGTGTGAGATTCATGCCCCATGTAGGAAAAGAGGGGAGGGGGTTCATGGGACATTGGGAGGTTGAAGAGGCTGCTAGGACTCAGAAGTAGAAAAGACATACTTTACTCCTTCTAGACAAAGGCCGCTAGGTAGGCAGCTTGTCAGCAGGCTCCCAGGCACACACTGGCGTACATGGCCACACACAGGAAGGTGGCACACAGACTACGTGGTGACACACACATAGAAGCAGGCTGGTGAAGGTGGAGACCAAAGCTCAGGCCCCTGGCCTCAAGGCTGTATTTATACAGAATCACACAAAAGTGGCATTCTGCCAAAACCATTTATATAACAGATTTCTTTACTGTTTACTTTGTTGTCCCAGGACATCCGGTGACAGCCATCTATTAGCTAACTCATTAGAGGTCCTTATTGGTGCCATGTTGTCTCAACATAAACTAGTCCTTAAGGCTTTTGGTTCCCTATGCTACCCTCATTATTGTTGTTGTTATTGAAACAGGGTCTCAGTGTGTAGCCCTGGCTGGCCTGGAACTCACAGAGAGTTGCCCACCTCTGCCTCCCCAGTACTGGGATTAAATGCATGTACCACCATGTGGTGGTATTATGTTCCCCAAAATATTGTGCATGCTAATAAACATATCTGGGGTCAGAGAACAGGACAGCCACAATATTAAACATAGAGGATAGGCAGTGGTAGCATACGCCTTTAATCCTAGCATTCCAGAGGCAGAAATCCGTGTGTTCAAGGATACAGCCAGGCATGGTGACTCACGCCTTTAATCCCAGAAAGTGAGCCTTTAATCCCAGGGAGTGATGGCAGAAAGTAGAAAGGTATATAAGGTGTGAGGACCAGAAACTAGAAGCATATGGCTGGTTAAGCATTTGGCTGATTAAGCTTTTAGGTTTTGAGCAGCACAGTTCAGCTGAGAGCCATTCGGATATGAGGACTCAGAGGCTTCCAGTCTGAGGAAACAAGATCAGCTGAGAAGTTGGCCAGGTGAGGTAGCTGTGGCTTGTTCTGTCTCTCTGATCTTCCAGTATTCACCCCAATAATTGGCCCCGGGTTTGATTTTATTAATAAGAACTTTTAAGACTCCTGCTACACCACCACACTTTGTTGCATCCTAATAGTATTTTGAGAGGGTGTCTCTCACTAGTCTGGAGCTCATGGAGTAGTCTAGAGCTGGCTAGCCAATGACTTAGGATTCTGCCTATTGTCTCAGCCTCACCAGCACCTGATTATAAACCATCATGTGGGTTCTGGAGTTCCATTTCAGGCCCTCATGTTTACATGGCAAGCTCTTTACTGACAAAGCTATTTCTCCAGCCAGCCTCACCTCCTTTATTATTGTTATTGTTATTGTTATTATTTGCAGTGCAAAGAATCAAACCTAGGGCTTTACATATGCTAGCTAAGCATTCTATCCCTGGCTTCTCTTTTCAGCTCCTTTTTATATTTTCTCCTTTTGATGCAGGTTCTGAGTTGTCTGGGCTTCCTCAGATCCCTCTGTAGCTAAGGAAAACCTTGATTTGTCTATCCTTCTGTATCAGCTTCCTATGGTGATATTTTTCTTCCAGCATTCACCCCAATAACTGGCCTCAGGTTTGATTTTATTAATAAGAACTTTGAAGATTCCTGCTACAGCTTCCTGAATAGCAGGACTTCCATGCTTGTACCACAAGGTCTGGTAAGCAGAGTGCTCTAAAGAGGAGTGAACCATGATCCGATTTGAGTTAACTTATTTAGAAGAAACATAATTATATCTGGAGAAACTGGAAAGGAAAAAGCCAGGGCTGGAAGCCCTAGAGATAGTCTAGTCTGGCACTATCAGCACACCATGAAAGATATAGTATGTCCTCTGGAGGTGGGGCTTCCTCGACTGTGGCACATTTGTTCCTTTTTTGGCACTCTATGGTGCTGATTTATGATTATAGCCTAAACACAGTATGATTCCATGAATCACACAGCATTTCTTTGCCCCAATACTTGAAATTAGTGTGTACACAAGGAACTGTTGGATACATACAGCCTTTAGTGGTTAGAAATTTAGAAAATTAACTATTTAAGATCTGGTCATTGCACTAATATATTTATGTATTTTCTATAATATGATCAAAACACCCTTGTTTGTAATCACCACATATCACAAATATCGTGTTTTAATTTCTATCTTTTAGGAGTATAGATGTTTTGTCTGCATGTATGTTTAAGTACCCAGGGTGTGTACAGTGCCTATGGAGGCTAGAAGAGGCATTAAATCTCCTGGAACTTGAGTTAGATGAGGTTGTGTGTTGCTGGTGCTGGGAAGTGAACCCATGTCCTCTGGAAGAGTAGCCAGTGCCCTTAACTGCTGAGCCATTTTTCAAGCTCCATGTTTTAATTTCTTTAGGTATTGTCTTAGTTACTTTTCTACTGACATGACAAACTACCGTAACCAAGGTAATGTATAAAAGAAAGCATTTAATTGGAGCTCATGGTTCCAAGATGGTTAGAGTATGGCAAAAACCATGGCCGCAGGCAGGCATGAGGCATGGCAGTGTGAGCTGAGAGCTCCCATCCTGAGACAACAACCACACATCAAAGAGAAAGAGAGAGGGGTGGTGGTGGAGAGAGCTAACTGGGAATGGTGTGGGCTTTTGAAAGCTCAATGCCTAGCTAGCCCAGTGACACCTTTTCTCCAACAAGACCACACCTTCTAATCCTTCCAAACAGTTCCACCAACTGGTAAATAATCAAATACCTGAACCTATGGGGAATCATTCTCATTCCAACCACCACAAGTATCATCACAATCTCCTCCCTTGAGGTTCACTGGTTTCAAGCAACTTTTAGGCTATTTATTTTTGAAACATTCTCAAGTGATATAGATTGAAACTTAACAGATACATCAGGTTATTTTTGTACTGCTACACATTTCACATTTCCTTTTTCTACCATTAAATTTGATAACTACATTAAGTACCACACATTCTCTCTAGTCTCCTCTTTTTTATTTATCAGTATCAGTATTAGCATTATTTTTTCCTTTGATTGTTTTTGATACAGTATCAGGTAGCCCAGACTGGCCTCAAACTTACGTCTAGTCCAGGCTAGCCCTGAATTTCTGATCCTCCTGCCTGCTGCTGGGATGACTGGCATCTGCCATGACTGGCTAGCCTCACCTTTTCATGTAATAACTGGGTAGCCTAGCACAAATTAAGTTTTCTTCTCCTGGCATCATTTACCTCACATAAAATGGAGATATCAGTTGCTACCTCACATTGGAAAAATGGACACTGGAAAACTCACATGAGACAATGGATGATTCGTTATTGTAGTTTGTACATGAAGTACCCCCTTCCCAAGTGCCTATATTTCCAGAACTCAGGAGTTGGAGACAGGAGGATCAAGAATTCCAGGAAGGAGTGCTCGCTTCGGCAGCACATATACTAAAATTGGAATGATACAGAGAAGATTAGCATGGCCCCTGCGCAAGGATGACATGCAAATTCGTGAAGCGTTCCATATTTTTTAGAGAATAGAAAAAAAAAAATTCCAGGAAGGAAGAAGTATGTAGGTCACCGGGGCACATCTTTGAAGTGTTTCTCTTGTTCTTGGCTCCTTCCCAGCTCATTCTACTCCCTGGTTCGTGTGAAGATAACAACTTCTTCCAGCCACATCCTTCTGCTTTGGTGCTCTGCCTCACTACGTGCCAAGGAATAAGAACCAAGGAAGCAGGTCTTGAACCTCTGAAAGCAGGAGCCCAAAGAATTCTTCCCTCCTTTAAATTGTTCATTTCAGGTATTTTCCCATGGCAAAAGAAAGAGGATTCTCAATGAACCAGAAAGGGAAGCAAACTTCTTAACCCGCTAAAGAGCTCTATGAAAAAAATACATAGTTAATATCAACACTCAGTGATGGAAGGCTGAATACCATCACCCCTATAACAATGTGGGAAAAAAGGCCAAGAAATCCATCCTCTGCATTTCTGTTCAATATTCTATTGGAAATCCTAGCCAGTTCAACAGTGAAAAAAAAAAGAAATGCAAAGACACACAGATTCCAAAGAAAATTAAGCTCTGTACAGAGGTACATGCCTTTAATACTAGCACTTTAATTCCAGATGAATCTCTGTTCCAGGCCAGCATGGTCTACACAGTGACAATATGGCAAAAAAGAAAGAAAGAAAGAAAGAAAGAAAGAAAGAAAGAAAGAAAGAAAGAAAGAAAGAAAGAAAGAAAGAAAAGAAATGAGTCCCTATTTTACAGTATAAGCCAGGCCAGATTGCACAGACCCATAAACTAAGTTTGGAGGCTGAGGCAAGGGGACTGTAATTTCACTTGTCTCAAAACCAAGAAAAAATATTTAGGGCTTTGTGGTGATATTTTGTTTGTACTTTAACAAATAAAGCTTGCCTGAAGATCAGAGGGCAGAGCTAGCCACTAGTTGACCATAGAGGCCAGACAGTGGTGGCACACAACTTTAATCCCAGCGCTAGGGAGGTGGAGACAGGAAGTGATATGGCTGGGAGGAGAGAGGAATATAAGGCAGGAGGAGACAAGAGCTCAGCTGTCTTTCAGGCAGAGGATTCCGTAGAGGTAAGAACCCTAGTGGCTGGCTGCTCTGCTTCCTCTGATCTTTCAGCTTTCACCCTGTTATCTGACTCAGGGTTTTTATTGTTAAGACCAATTAGGATTCGTGCTACAGGGCTTCTGTTTGACCAGAGACAGGTGGATTTCTGTGAATTTGACAGTAGCCTGGTCTACATAATGAGTTCCAGGCTAACCAGGGCTACACAATGAGACTGTCTTTAAAAAAAAAAATGGAAGGAAGCAAGAAAGGAAAGGAAGAAAGAAAAAAAAAAACCTTTTGAGGCAGGGTACAGTGGCATACGCCTTTAATACTCCCTCTCAGGAGGCAGAGGAAGGCAGCGCTCTGTGAGTGCACTGGGAGGCAGGGGAAGGCAGCGCTCTGTGAGTTCACTGGGAGGCAGGGGAAAGCTGATCTCTGAGTTCAAGGCTATCATGGTCTATGTAGCAAGCTGCAGGCCAGCCAGGGCTACAGAGTAAGACTCCATCTCAAAAAAAAAAAAACCTCCCCCAATTCTGGTAGCCATATATAAAAATAATAAAACATCCCCCATTCTGGTCATATTTAAAAGTAAGTAAAATCATTTTAAACAAAACAAAATAAAAAAAAATCTTACATTGTTTTATTTATTATTATTTATTGCCTCATAACAAAGAAAGCTATATAAAATCAAAGTACTTGGTTGACAGTCTACCTACCCCCAACCCCCCTTTTTGAGACATGGTTTTATTGTGTAGTCCTGGCTAGCCTGGAATTAGCTATCTAGTTCAGGGTGGCTTCAAACTCACAGAGATACACCTGCTTTGGTCATTAGAGTGCTGGGATTAAAGGTGTGCATCTATGCTTGGACCATATGGCCCTGAAATCCTCATACATAGCCAGACCTCCCCTCCCAGCGCATCTCTCCAAGCTCTGCTGCCAGAAAAGATGGGGGTGCGATGGTAATACTATTAAGAGTATTTTCTTAGCCCGGCGGTGGTGGTGCATGCCTTTAATCCCAGCACTAGGGAGGCAGAGGCAGGCAAATCTCTGTGAGTTCGAGGCCAGCCTGGTCTACACAGTGAGATTCAGGACAGGCACCAAAACTACACAGAGAAACCCTGTCTCAAAAAAAAAAAAAAGAAAAAAGAAAAAAAAACCTAAAAAAAGTGTACTTTCTTTTTACATTTTAATTACATTTATTTATTTGTTTGGGTGGGGGACATGTGCCATAGTAAGGCCAACTTATAGGGGTCTGACGAGAACTTGTAGGGCAAGTTAGTTCTCTTCTTCCATCAAATTCGGGTCCTAGGCTTGACAGCAAACACCTTTACTCACTCACCAAGCCATTTCCCTGGGCATAGTTTGAGTCTTAGAAAATTCCCCCGAAGTGAGACTTCTTGAGGTTGAAACCACGAAGATGGCCTACCCTCCCCAACCTCGCGCCACCTTGTTGCCACGCCCCCTCTGCCCAGCTGATTGAGGCAGAGCTTGACACATGGCTAAAATGGGAGGGAAAGTTGGGCCTGTCTCTGGGCAAAGTGTGAGGAATGTGTGATACACACGCATGCGCACTGTGCCTACTCACCAACTGCCACTGCCAGGTGTCCTAGCAACAGAGTCTTGAGCCGCAGGCTAGCGAGACCCTGTAACAGTTCTTCTGGAAAGTTCTCACCCCGCCCACTCGTCTCTCCAGTTCCTGGTGACTAGTTGGCGCTACAACCGGCTAGTAGTTCTCATCTCTGTCTGGCTGCCTATCCCTGAGGCAGCAGTTAAGATGGGAACCAAGCTCTGCCTTGCCCTCCCAGGGCTAAGGTGGCTGCTGTGGCTCTGGCTCCTGTTCGCCACCTGTGAGGCTTTCTACTTTCCAGGACTGGTTCCCATCACCTACTGTGAGGAGGGCCATCCCAACTCCCGCTGTCAGGTGAGGAGCTGGGGAAGGAAAGGCCCTAAGGGCATGGACATGGGGCGATCCCATCGCAGGCCCACAATCTGGGCATGGCGCCATACTTCCTCCTGGCTTCTGGCCTCGCAGCGTCTCCACCTGCCTCCTAGCCCCTCCTTAGCCCTCCCTTGGCGGTGCCCAGCCCTGCCAGTGCGTTCCGCTCCGCTGAGGACCCTCCCTCAGGCTTCTTGGCTCACTCTGGCTCCATTCTCTGCCTCCTGCCCAGCCACCGACTCCACTCTCCCCTTCGGAGGTGTCCTCTTTCCCCCACCGCCTCCCCTCCCTCTTCCACCTCCCGCCCCAAGCCGCCCTCTTCTCTCAGCTTCTCCTCTTTCTTCCCCTCCCACTCACCCCTCCCCTCCAGGTCCCGCCAGGCTCCCGCAGTCTTTCTGGCACCCTCACTTCTGGGCTCTCACACTTTTCCTGTTCTGATCCTTGCTTGCTCCCTCTGGCCTCCCAGGTCCTTCAAGATGTATAACACTCATTCGTTGTCTACTTCTACAGGCCGGTGATACTGAATTTGCCAAGTCGTTCTTTTCCTCCCCTCTCCTCCTTCCTGCCTCCAGTGCTTTTTCAGTCAGGGTCTGAGCTTGTAGTCCATCCAGGCTTGCCTTGAACTTGGCATCTTTCTAAGTTTGGACTTCACAGATGTGTGCCTCTGTGTTCAACTTTTTATTTATTTTTTTTAATTTTGGAGAGTTGGTCTCCTGTAGTTTAGGCTGCCATTTCCGTGGTGATCCGAGTGTTATCTTGATTTATGGTGGGTTTTTTGTTTGTTTGTTTCTTTTTGGTAAGGCCTCACAGCAGCAGACTGGCCTTGAGGCCTTGAGTTGGGCGTTTCAGGGAGCGCTTGCTGGGAAGACAGGCAGAAAGACATGCTCTGCGATGAGATCTGTTTTTGCGAGTAACCCAGGCTGATTCCTAACAACAGCATACCATGCTAATGTTTCAAACCTGTAGAATGTTGGGATTGTATGTCCTCTTTGTTTACACTTTAAGAGAAAGTCTCCTTTGGTTAACAGACTCAAAATCCATTTGCCTCTGCCTCTCATGTGCTGGGATTACAGGGTGTGCCGCAACACCGGACTCGTGTATCTTTTTAGTCTATCATCATCATCATCATCATCATCATCATCATCATCATCATCATCATCCATTTTGGTTTTTCAAGACAAGGTTTCTCTGTGTAGCCCTGGCTATCCTGGAACTCACTCTGTAGACCAGGCTGGCCTCAAATTCATAGAGATCTTTGCCTCCTAAATTCTGTGATTCGAGGCATGTGCCGCCACCGCCCAACTCTTTTTATTTTTTAAATAGTTGCAATTAGCTTCATGCACCTTTCTTATTTTGACAACAGAACTTGAAGGTTATTTTATACTGTGGTATAGCCCTCTGGCATCCCGCTCCCACACTTTATCTTCCTTCTAGAATTTTTTTTTACCTCTCCCTCTCTCTCCTTCCCCTTCTTTCATTCTTTCCCTTTTCTCCTCATTTTTTTGGCCTTTCTCTTCTCACTTTCGTTCTATTTTTCATTTTCGATGCCCCCTCCCATGTCTCTCTTTCTTGCACTCACCTTTACTTTTTGTGCGTTTCTTTGTTACTGTTTCTGCTCTTTTTGGCCTTCTTTCCTGGTCCTCTTGTGGTTCCACTCCCTCTTTTTCTTTTCTTTCTGTTTCCCACAGGCTCTTCCTTCTCTTTTCCTGTCTGTCACTCATTCTCATTTTCTCCTTTGTCCTCCTCTCGTCAGTCTTCTGTTCTATTCCGTGTGTCTTTTTCTTCTTTTTCACCTTCTCTTCTACTGTTTCTGTTCCTCATTTGATCCTTTCCTTTTTCCTTTCCCCCTTTCATTCTTTGTTTTTTTCTGTTCATTCCCCCTTCACCTCCTTTTCTTCTTTCTCTGTCTTTCTCTCTTGCTTCTCTGTTTCAGCCTTTCCTTTGCATTTCTTCATTATTATTTTTTAACCTTAGCCAATGTCTTTCGTTTTTTCTGTCATTGTGTTTCTTTGTTTGTCTTTCTTACCCTTCTTTTTTTTTCTTCCTTGAAACTTTCACTGTGTTGTATTTGTCTGAGACAGGGTCTCATGCGTTCCAGGCTGACTTCCAGCTTGCAGTGGAGCCAAGGATGACCTTGGAGTCTATCCTCCAGTGTCTACCTCCCAAGTGATGAGAGTACAGGCATATTCCTGGCCTCTTCTGCCTTCCTCTCACTTTTCTTTTTTCTCTTTCCTGTCTCTATTCTTCCTGCTTTTCCTGTTTTGTTTGGTCTTTCCTTCTCTCTCTCTCTCTCTCTCTCTCTCTCTCTCTCTCTCTCTCTCTCTCATTGTATCTATTTCTCTGTCTTTTGGTTTCTGTATTTTCCTTTTTTCTCTGTTTCTTTTCCTTTCACATCCACCCATTCTTTCTTTTTTCTCCCATTACTTTGTCTTCTCTAATTCTCTTTTGTTTCCTACCTTCCCCTCCTACGTTTCACATTTCCTTCCTCTCCCCTTTCACTCTCCTCTACCTACCCTCTGCCACCTTTCCCCCTCCCTCTTTCCTTCCTCTTTGCTTTCTTTTTACAGTTTTCTTTCACCTTCCCTCTTCTCACCCCTCCATCATATGTCCTCCCTCATCCCCTTTCTTTCTTTAACCCCCCCATCACCTTTTTTTTATAGACAGGGTTTCTCTGTGTAGCCCCAGCTATCCTTGAACTTGTTCTGTAGACCATCCTGGCCTCGAACTCAGAGATCCACCTGCCTCTGACTCCTGAGTGCTGGCATTAAAGGAGTGTGCCACCACCACCCCTCTCTTCTGTCTTGCCCCCTTTTTCTTTTTTTTCCCTTTCCTTTTCCTGTCTTGTTACATAGCTGAGTCTGGCCTGATACTTACTAAGAAGACCAGGCTGGCCTAGAACTAACTCAGGGGTGATTTTCCTATTTGTTTCTTTCACCTCCTTTCCTTTTTTGTCTTTGCATTTCTCTATTGCTTCTCTTCCTCTGTCCTTTATTTTCTTCTTTTCCCCTTCTGTTATTTCTGTTGCATTTTCTTTCTTCCTTTACGATGGCCTTTCATTTTCCCCCTTTCACCTGTTTCTCTACCACTTTTTTTAAAATTTCAATTTCATTTTCTCTCTGGTTTTTATTTTCAATGATAACTCCAGTTTTGGGAAATCCAACTCCCTCTTCTGTCCTCCTTGGGGCAGGTGCTGCAAGACATACCAGCAGGCAAAATACCCATATATGAAAAATATAAAATTTAAAGTATTGTAAAAAGCTGCTCAGAGAATTTCAGTATGTGTTTTTCTGAGAAAAGAATTAATTGCTTTTTATCCTATTCTGAAAGGGCTTTATAATTTTTTTAAAAAGATAAGCATGGTAGAAGCTGGGTTTGGTGGTTCACAAGTGTAATCCCAGCACTTGGCAGGCAGAAGCAGGCAGATCTCTGTGAGTTCAAGGCCAGCCTGGTCTACAGAGTGAGTTCTGGGATAGCCAGGACTACACAGAGAAACCCTGTCTCAAACCCCTTCCCCACAAAAGAATGGTAGAGATACTAATTTTATTCATGCAGAGAACTCAGTTGTCTTAGTTGGGGCTCCTAGTGCTGTGATAAAATACTATGGTTATGAACAACTTCAGGAGGAATTTATAACTGGGCAGTTGTAAACTGATGTTAGCAGCAACGGGTCATATTATCTCTTAGTTGTTTTATTCTGTGTTTTGGAAACACTACCTCATTATATTATTAATAATTCTTTTTCTTTCTTTAAGTCATCAATACAAGTGTATGCTGATAAATTTTACTCAGTGGAAACTATATTATCCTATGACTATGAGAGGTAAGTGCAGCATATATGTTAAAAACACCTTCGGAGTTGTAGCTTGATTTTAAAACAGGAGAAAGTTTCATGTGGAAGTTTTTAGTGAATAGTGATGCTTTGTTTAGTAATGTTCTGTTTTTACATGATCAGTTTCAGTATGACTTAATATTTGGAAAAAAGAAACTATATTTAAAAAAGAGTAAGATGTCATTTGGTGTTACTTTATTTCTACTAAAATCAAGTCTAATATTCATTATAAAGAAAGGCATAAATCTAGTGTTACATGAGTATTTAAAGTGTATAAAATACCCTGACTTCTCTTTTGAATGTACAAATCTTTTGCCTTTTAAAATACATACAAAATTTCTATGTATTTTATTTTTTACTTAAATCATCTTATATTCATAATAATTGAAAGAAAATTCTAATTCTTTTCATCTGCTGTTTTATAGAAATATATGAGGAGGAGTTTGTTCTTTAAATTTGCTTTTTTTTTTTCCAAGACAGGGTTTCTCTGTGTAGTTTTGGTGCCTGTCCTGGATCTTGCTCAGTAGACCAGGCTGGCCTCAAACTCACAGAGATCTGCCTGGCTCTGCTTCCCGAGTGCTGGGATTAAAGGCGTGTGCCACCACCGCCTGGCTAAATTTGCTTTTGATCAGAACTAATATTTATGGTTTCTGAATATATTGAGTTAGAATTCATATGGACTTGAAATTGTTGTTTTTCTTATTTTTGTGTAATTTGAAATTTAACCCACAAAATACTGTGAGTTTTTTTTTTAATTATCATTTCCCATGTTAAGAAAAGTCTAGAGCTGTAAAAAGAGCCTTTAAATAATTCATTTAGCAATTACATACTCTAATGAGAAATGTATAGTGAGGTACATAGTTCATAAATCCTAGGTCACAGTTTTATTTGCAGTTGAATGAAAACGAAGAAATAAAAAGGAAAAGAAACATGAATGTGACTGCTGCTAGGCATGATGGAGGTAGATATGTGGGAGAACATAGGTAGAGTCAGAGACAAGGACATCTGGGAGAGTCCAGAGTGGACAGACCAGACTGAGCTGTTCCACGTGGGGAGAGGGGAAGGGGAGAAGGGAGCGAGGGGAACCAGGCACAGCAGTCAGGAGGCCCAAAGGTACAAAGACAGTGGGCAACCAACGTGGTTGAATTCTATAGGGAAGAGTGGCCCAGCCCCTGGGCTGGAGAGTTCAGTAGGAGATGGGCATGCCAGCCAGGAGGGCCCTGTAACAGGTAGGGACTGAGGGATGCTGGGAGAACCTGGCAGCCAGAGTCTGCTTTGATATGTTATATAAGCACCTCACCCATTTGTCCCAGGTTGGAAACCTAACAGCAGTTTTGTTAACAATAGAGGCTACATGAGTTATAAAGACTGATTTCTTGCTGAGTTTTAAAAATCTTACTGGAACTTCCTCTTTCTTAGCTTTGACTTCTGCCAAGATTCTTTGAAGAAAACACCCTCTGAGACTCTTGGAAAAATCCTATCTGGAGAACAAATAGTATCATGCCCTTACAAGGTTATTTTGCTGATCTTATTAGTATATCTTATTTTTGAAAGAACTTTCTCAAAACTATTTAAAATCGAATCTTTGTTTTAAAGGGAGAGAAAGAAAAAGAGAACCTCATGTTGATAGAGAAATCTGTTAAAATATCTGCAGAAGCTGGGTGCATCCATATAAAGGAGAGACAGAGACAGACAGAGATGTAGAGATAGAGACAGAGATAGGGAGAAAGTGTGTGAGAGAATGTTATTGGGAGTGAAGTCTGGGTATCACATACACTAATCAGGTGCTTTACCATGGAACTTTGGTCCCAGCCTTTTTTTTTTTTTGAGACAAATTCTATTGTGTGGCTCAAGTTAGCCTTGGAACATCAAATGTAGCCCAGGTTGTCTTATAACTTGGGAGACTCCTCTTGAGAGCTGAGGTTATAGATGTGGCCACCAGATCCAGCCTTTTTCTTGTTTTTCTTTTTTTCCTAAAGAGAGTGTCAACAACCTATAGCCCAGATTGTCCTGAAATCCACGGCAATCCTACCTAGCATCACAAGTTCTGCTATTGCAAGTGTGAGCCATACTTCCTGGCTCACATAAGGTTTAATTTCAAGGTGTTTGTCTTTTGTTTTGTTTTGTCTTTACTTTATAAAGAAAAGCTGTGAATGTATTATACTGTTCATATTTGGGGTAGGGTGATATAAGGAGATGAAACTGGATACCCAATATGCATTTATTTTACCTTCAATATCTTAATGAACAAGAGACTAAGACTATCTCAAAATATCAACAACAATTAAAAGTAAAACAAAACAACAACAAGAAAAACCCACTGAAAACTAGGGAGAAGAGATAGCTTAGTTCTTAAAATGCTTGCCTCCAAGCTTAACAACTTGAGTTTAGTTCCTGGGATGCATATGATGGAAGGGAAGAACTACAAGTTGTCCTCTGATCTGCCACACATGAACTGTGGCATGTGTGTGCATACACATAACAGACAATTAATTGTAATGAAAAAGAAAAGAGGTCTGCTTAGTCTCACAGTTCTGTAGGTGTAAGGCTCAAATAACATTACACTAGCTCTGAAAAGGGCCCTTTGGCTTGCATCACAAAATGGTAGGCATGGGTGTATATTTTCCCTTTTTAAGGTCACTGGGATTCAATTATGAAGACCTTACTCTAATAGCTTAATCTAGGCACTTTCCAAGCGGCTCAGGTGAAAACACTGTAGTCAGAGTAAGTGTTTGACTTTTTAAAATCACTAATATGTGACTTCAGGAGTTAAAGTTAATAATAACAAGAATTATAAAAAGAATGGTGCTATATTAGTTTGTGGGAACAAGTTGTATTTAAACCTTACAATATAATATGGGAAGACAAGTTCCTCCTGTTAGTTCCAAAAGGATGTTGTGTATGACTAGAGTAATAACAGTTCAAAACTAAAACCCGAGAGGAGAATGATGATATATTTATGTCTTTGAAGGAAAAAAATGTACCTGTAATTTAAATTACTTATTTGGTAACATTTGACTTACAAATTTACCAAATTTCTTAATATTTTCACTTTTGTAGTTTTCTTTTAACAAAGAAGAAACATGTAGAAAAGTTTGTGTAAAATCTTATGCTCCAGAAAATGAAGATCAAATGAACAAGCTGGCTTTTTTGAAGGGAGGAATAAGACAGAATTACTATCATCACTGGTAGGTTTGTTATCTTCTTTTTTACTCTTTCTGAAAGTAATTTTAATAGACATATAAATTATATTCTATTTTTGTGATTTGAGTTTGATTAAAATTGAACTTAAATATGTATAAGATAACATTTTGTTGCTTGATATGAAATGCTTGTTAAACCTCTTATTTAAAAACTATTCTTGTCTAGGGTTATTGGTAACACACGAGTAATATGGTGTTATAATATGGAAGATGGAGAACACTATTGTGAATCAGGATTTCCAATGGGATGTTTTAATACCCCAAGCAGCCAATTGAAAGGCCCTTGCCTGATTAATGTAAGTATTGCCAATTTACAATGAGAGTACAAGAATGTTGCTTCATTTATGTTTTACTTTATATTTTAATCACTTAGAAAACATTACTGGGACACCATCTAGGCTGTGTGCTATGTGTTTGGGGATACAAGAACAAATGTACTTTGTTTCTGTTCTATATTCTGTCTCTGTCTTTTTAAATTTATAGTCTTAAGTAGAGGAAATATGCTTGTAAAGAAATCAATGCAACAATATATTATATATAGGGAATTGGGGCCTGTGGAGGCAGGAAAATGGAAGGGTAAATAAACATTTGTAGTCAAGAAATTAATGTGATCAAAAATTTGGAAGTGTGAAATAGCATTCTGTAATTGGGAGGCTTTGAGTAGCTGAGCGTGAGTCTGTCATATAAGCTTAAGATTTACAGCTACAGGAATAAATAAAAAGGAGTTAAACAGAAGCCAGCCATATGCTAAGGAAACTATGATTACATACCAGTGACTGTGCCATCAATGTTGTTGGTTATATCATACTCAGTGATTAATTCTCACAACAGTTATGCTGCTAGAGCATAGAACTGCAGTTTTATAGATGAGAAAGCTGAATCTCAGGAAGACATGTGACTTGACTAGGATCATAACAGTTGGAAAGTAGCAGAGGTCATGCCTTAACAAAGACCTTTTATCTTTTTTATTATTTTTTAACATGACAAAATAAAATAAAAGATAAAACAAAAACCATCACATTGAGGCTGGACAAGGCAACCCAACATAAGGAAAAGAGCCCAAGAGCAGGCACAAGAATCAGAGACACACTTATTCACATACTCAGGAGTCTCATAAAAATACTAAGCTGAAAGCTATAATATATATGCAGAGGACCTGGTGCAGGCCCATTGTAGGCCGCCCTTACATTCTTTCCACCTCCTCTTCCATGGGGTTCCCTGAGCTCTAGGAGAAGCAGGGAGGGATTTGATGGAATCATCCTATTTAAAGCTGTGTGTTCCAAGGACTCTCTCTCTCTTAGTAATGTCTGCCTGTGGGCCTCTGTATTTGTTCTCATGTGCCACAGAAGGAAGCTTCTTTAATGATGACTAAGCAAGGCACTAATCTATGAGTATAACAGAATATCATTAGGAATCATTTTATTGATACTTTTTTTTAGACCAGTAGCACTTGGTTTTACTCTAGGTCTCTGGGCTATCTAGTCTCTGGTTCTTGGTCACTCAAGCAGTGTTGGGCATAGGCTCCATCTCGTGGAGTAGGCCCTTAAGTCAAATCAAGTATTGGTTGACTACTTCCATAAGTTCTGTGTCACCATTGCCTTCACATATCTTGCAGGCAGGACAGATTGTAGGCCAACGGCTTTGTGGCTGGCTTGGTGTTTATATTTCTCTTTTGGTAGCCTGCAGTGTACTGAGGTCCCATGCTTTTTGAACTGTGTCTTATGGCTCTCAAACTATTTTTCTTTTCTTTTAAATGAGAGAGAATCTCATGTAGCCCTAGTTGGTCGTCTTGCTTCTACCTCTTGGATTACAGGTGTGCATCACCATATGTGGCAGCTTTTAATATATTTCAACAATGGTATATATATATATATATATATATATATATATATATATATATATATATATATATATATATATATAT
>CABHPR010148126.1:0-16512 GCA_902168415.1 Peromyscus melanophrys | reverse complement strand
TATATATATATATATATATATATATATATATATATATATATATATATGGTTTTTGAGGCAGGGTTTCTCTGTGTAGCTTTGCGCCTTTCCTGGAACTCGCTTTGTAGACCAGGCTGGCCTCGAACTCACAGAGATCCGCCTGCCTCTGCCTCCCAAGTGCTGGGATTAAAGGCGTGAGCCACCACCGCCCAGCCTAATATATTTTTAATATATTTCAACAATGGTTAGGGATAAAGGGGAAGGGCGAGGAAGAGTATAGACTAATACCTCAGTTTCTGGCTTGGTTGTCTAGCTGCTAGTACTCTTATTTCTTTTTGGTATGAAGGGTAGTTTATAGAAAATCTCAGTCATTCATGTACTACTATGGGGACTTTTGCCATATCTGATAACACTTGTATTATTTGCCTAGTTTTTACTTTTTTGTTTTTTTTTGTGAGACAGGTTGAACTGGAGTTCACTATGTAGCCCAGGCTAGCCTTGAACTCATGGGGAGTCTCCTGTCTCAGCTTCTTGAGTGCTAGGGTTGCAGGTATGTGCTCCATGTCTGACTTTTGTCTGCTTTTTGAAAATTCACTTTTAAATTCAGATTTATTTAGAACGGAATTACAATATCTTGTGATTTCCAGGTTTAACGTACCCCCCAACACACACACACACACACACACACACACACACACACACACACACACACAGTAGGTGGTTGACTTTTCTTTTTTTCTTTTTTCTTTTTTCTTGAGACAGGGTCTCATGTTACTCTCTGGGCTATCACAAACTTACTGTGACTTTCTGTGGTGACAGTGAACTCTTGATGCTCGATGCTCCTGTTTCTACCTCCTAAGTGCTAGGATTACAGGTTTGCCCTACCACCCTTGGATTTTAAGTTATTTTATGTGCATGTGTTTCCCTTTCCATTTTAAGTTTTAATGCAGTATATGTATGTAAATATGACTTACATAATCAGAAACACTTTAGGATACTTAATTTTTTTAATCTTTCTTTTTAAAATTTTATTTTTTAATTAAAACACGTTTTAAATATTTATTTTATTGGTGTTTTGCTTGCATGTATGTCTGTGTGACAGTGTCCGATCCCTTGGAATTGGAGTTACAGACAGTTGTAAACTGCCCTGTGCGTACTAGGAATTGTACCTGGGTCCTCTGGAAGATCAGCCAGTGCTCTTAATTACTGAGCCATCTCTCCAGCCCCTAATTAAAACATTTTTAAATACAATGTATTTTGATTATTTTCCCCTCTCAAAACTCATTCCAGAACCTTCCCATTTCCTTTGCCCACCCTACTTTATGTTCTCCCCCACCAAATGTCGTTGTTTTTTTGAAAAGATGCTTAAATTTAAGGGTAAGGATTATGAGACAAAAAGAATTTGAGAACTATTGAGACACTTAAAACCAAAGTGGCAAAACAGTTGTTTGAGAGGGGATTTTCATGCTTTTAAATTTATTAAACACATTATATTGCCATGGAATCATTCTAACATGATTTGATTTTAATCACAACCTATGATACTTGATCAAAGCCAAACACAATTTAAGGAAGTACTCAAGTTTAACAATTTAAATATAAGATTCTTTTTCATTTTTAAGAGGTATTTTAAAAATAACAGAGCAGAGTAGCAAGCTAGAAAGAGACCTAGGTACTCGTGGAAATGTAGATTTATCATAAAGGCAATATATCAGATCAACAAAGAAAATTTTATAAATGGTATTTGTACAAAAAAGTCTTTGAAAAATTATGTAGAGGGTCTCCATCAAAATCCTTGTACTCACTGGGCCTGTTGGCGAACACCTTTAATCACAGCACTTGGGAGGCAGAGGCAGGCAGATCTCTGTGAGTTTGAGGCCAGCCTGGTCTACAAAGAGAGTTCCAGGATAGCCAGAGCTGTAACACAGGGAAACCCTGTCTCAAAAAACCAAAACCAACCAACCAACCAACCAACCAACCAACCAAACAAACAAACAAACAAACAATCCTTGTACTCAAATGCGGTTCAAGTGAATGGAATCTGAATTTGTTTGTTGTTTGTTTGTTTAAGATATGGTCTCATGTATCTCAGACTGTCCTTCAACTCACTGTGTAGTCAGCCATGACTTTGAACTTATCTTCCTACCTCTCCCCAAGAGGTGGGATTACAGATGTGTGCCACCATATTAGGTTTATATAGTGCTTGGGGTCAAACGGGCACTTTGTGCATACTAGGCAAGTACTCTACAACTGAGCTGCATCCATAGCCCAAATATAATAATTTTTAAACCACTAGTCATGACCTGTTGTTTTCACAGAAACTACTATGGAATGTGCACACTCTCCACCCTGTCCACCATACACAAAATAAATGAAAATCGAATACAATTTTAAAAATCATAATGGTTTAATTATAGAAAACAAAGAATTGTAATAGTTCCTACTATCATTCTTCAGCATGTAAGTACCAAAGTAGTATATCTTTGGAGTATACTGTGTTAGAATGTTTGATTATAAAATTTACTGTTTGAGGGTATGGAAATGTGACTCAGTAGAGTACTTGCCTAGCATGAACAAAGCACAGGGTTTGTATTTCCACACTGTACAAACTAGGTATTGTGGTATATACCTGTAATTCTAGCACTTGAGAGGTAGAAGTAGAAGGACCAGGAATTCCTTTACTATATAGCAAGTGGGAACCCAGCCTCGGTTACATGAGATGCTCTATTGAAAAAATATGTGGTTTGAGTTGCTGACTTGAGTTTCAGAAAACAATCCTTTGCATGTCTATTTTACATACCTAATATACTCAAGGTCATGTAAACATTTCTTGGATGAAAAAATGGGTCAAATGGGTGGAGAAAGTAGGGCAAGGGAGATGGCTCAGCAGGTAAAAGCAGTTACTGTGTAAGCCTGATGATCTAAATTGCTACTCTCAAACCCATGGAAAAGTTGGCCACAGTGGCATGTCTGTAATCCTTGCATTTGTATATTAAGATGGGAGGCAGAGACAGGGAATGTCCCAGAGGCTCGTGAGCATCTATCTCACAAGCTATACACATTGCTATACACAGTGTAGGGATAAGAGACTCTTCTTCAAAACAAGGTAGAAAATGAAGGAAAATTAATAGGAGAAAGAGAGGAAGGAAGGAAGGAAACAAAGAAAAAAGAGAAGTTAAAAACAAAAACAACACAGGGTCAAAGGCTAGAACCAACTTCCACACACATGTGCATGTTCTCTTGCTTACTCACTCTCACACATATCATACATATCTGCAAAGATAAATGCATTTTAAAAGAGTGAATAAAGTTTGATAAGCCCTGTCCTTATCATGTCTAGTGCCTGTAGTTCCAATACACTGGAAAATGAAGCAGGAGAATTACTATGAGTTTGAGGCTAGCCTTGGCTACTGGCTTAGTTAGGATTTCTATTGCTGTGATGAAACACACCATGTCCAAAAGCAAGTTGAGGAGGAAAAGGGGAGGAAAGGGAGGAAAGGGTTTATTTGGCTTACACTTCTTATCATTGTTCATCACTAAAGGAAGTCAGGCCAGCAACTCACACAGGGCAGGAAGCTGGAGTCAGGAGCTTATGCAGAGGCCATGGAGGAGTGCTGCTAACTGGCTTGCTCACCCCTCTTTTTTTTTGGTTTTTCAAGACAGTTTCTTTGTGTAGCCCTGGCTGTCCTGGAACTCACTCTGTAGACCAGGCTGTCCTCAGACTCACAGATATTGGTCTGCCAATGCCTCTCGAGTGCTGGGATTAAAATTGTGCACCACTATTGCCTGGCTTTAGCCCTCTTCCTTCCTTCCTTCCTTCCTTCCTTCCTTCCTTCCTTCCTTCCTTCCTTCCTTCCTTCCTTCCTTCCTTCCTTCCTTCCCTCCCTCCCTCCCTCCCTCCCTCCCTCCTTCCTTCCTTCCTTTCTTTCTCTTTTTTTTTGGTTTTATGAGACAGGGTTTCTCTGTTGCGCCTTTCCTGGATCTTGTTCTGTAGACCAGGCTGGCCTTGAACTCACAAAGATCCGCCTGCCTCTGCCTCCCGAGTGCTGGGATTAAAGGCGTGCGCCACCAACGTCTGGCTTCAACCCTCTTTCTTATAGTGTCAGTCTGACCGACAGGAAGGGCAGAGGCAGGACCAGTCCAGCCGGTCTCTCCCTGGGGCTGAGCAGGATGATGAATGTCAATGGCCCAGGGCTCCCCCCCCCCCCCCCCCCCCCCAGTCCACCAGAGAGAAACACACTGGGCCGGGAGTCTTGTTGAAGCAGGAACTCGCTTTATTGCATCAGGAGTGAACTTCTATAGGTTGGGGTAGTGGTGAGGATAGCGGGCCAATGAGATGATGCCATCTTAGCCGTTACTAGGCAGGGGCGATTCTAGGTCGGGTAGTGCTGAGTCACTTGTATGTGGAAGTCATGTCCCAGGACAGGTCACCAAACTTGAGCTAGGCTCAGGAAGTTACACTGGGCCTCATGCCCGTGCCTTATGGTGCCCACATTATAGAAACTAAGACTACCATTCCCAATGTGCTGGGCCTTACCTCATCAGTCACTAATTAAGAAAATGCCCTATAGGTGGATCTTATAGAGGCATTTTCTCAATTGAGGTTCCCTCGTTTCAGATGACTCTGACTTTTGTCAAGTTGACGTAAAACTATCCAGGACAACCCAATAGGAAGTTTCAGGCAGGCCTAAGTGAAAGAATGAACAGCGCTGGTTGGTCAGCGGAAAAGTCATGGGCCATGGCTACCAGAGTTAGAAAGAGCTTTATCAGAAAAAAGAGGGGATAGGAGGGAGAAGCCAGGCCTGGCAGAGGGAACAGAGAGAGGAAACGCAGGAAGAGAAGTGCAGAGAGAGAGCGTGGGAGTCCATGTGAGGCTTTTTAAGGCCGAGATTGTGTGACCATGCGGGGGTATGCAGTTGCCCGCTGATGACGTAAGGTTCCAGACAAGACCCCGAGCTGCACATGTACAGAATCCTAACACTGAGCTACAGAGTGAGATCAATGAGATCTTGTCTTAAAAAACAATAAGCAGCCCTGTCCTAACCTACTAATATTATATCACAGCCTACCACTGTGGCCTAATTTTAACTTGAACATATCTGTAGAGACCTGTGAAGACCCACAAAGGTTTCCTAGTGAGATCTGAGCTTGCTTTACCCAGTAGAGCTGCATTAGAGAATTGCTTGACCATGTGCACGATTACTAAGTGATTGGAAAGGATCTGCACTTGACTGTGCTGGGGGGAGGCCTTTTGCTCCACCCCTTGACATTCCTATAAATAGCCCTTTAGAAGAGAAAAGAAGGGCCAGTGGATAAGATTCCAGATCCTCCCAAGGCTATCCTGTGTTTCTAGCTGCTTCTCTCCCCTTTATATTTCTATCTAAACCTCTTATCCCTCACTCCTCAAGAGTACCCTGGGGTAAAATGTGGGAGCCAGTCTCACAGCTGGTCTCCCACAGAGATCCTGTGTCCAAATAAAGATCACATTCATGGATATTGGGAGTTTGAACTTGAGCATCTTTCTCTCTCTCTCTCTCTCTCTCTCTCTCTCTCTCTCTCTCTCTCTCTCTGTGTGTGTGTGTGTGTGTGTGTGTGTGTGTGTGTGTGTGTGTGCGCGCGCGCGCGCGCGCGCGCGTGCGCGTGCGTGTGCATGTGCATGAATGTATTGTGTGGAGGTCAGAGGCTGATATCAGATGGAGATGTCTTTCTCAGATGCTCTCCACCTAATGTTTGAGACAGGTTCTATCACTGAACCTGGAGCTTGCCAATTAGCTATACTAACTGGCCAGTAAATCCCGGACATCTTTTTTCTCTGCTTCCCCAGGATTAGAAAGATGTGTGCTGCTGAATTTAGCTTTATATGTGGGTGCTGGGAGTGGAGCTCAGGTTCTCAGGCTTGTTTGGGACACACTTTACTGATTAAGCATCTCCCTGTCCCCTTTTTGCGACAAGTTTTCATGTAGCTTGGTCTAACAACAACATGCTATGTAGCTGAGGTGGCTTTTAACTCACGATATTCCTGCCTTCTCTTTTTCTTTTTTTTCCCTCTCACTTTTGTTGAAAATAGACTCTTTTCTTATACAATATATCCTGATTACAGTTTCTCTTCTCTCTATTCTTGCCAGTTCCTCCGCACATCCCCTCTCATCTAGATCCACTCCCTTTCTGTCTCTCATTAGAAAAGAACAGGCTTCTAAGAGATAACAACAAAACATAACACAATGAAATATAATAATAAGATAAAACAAAAACCGTCACATAGAAGTTGGACATGGCAAGCAAACAAAAGGCAATGAACCCAAGAGAAGGCACAAGAATTAGAGACCCACTCATTCACACACTCAAGAATCCCATGAAAATACTAAACCAGTAGCCATAATACATACGTGGAGGACCTGGTGCAGATCTGTGCAGGCCCTGTGCATGCTGCTTCAGTCTCTGTGAGTTCATATGAGCTTTGCTAGGTTGATTTAGATGGCCTTGTTCTCCTGGTGTCCTCCATCCCCTCTGGTTCTTATACTCTGTTTTGCCTCCTCTTCTGTGAGATTCCCTGAACTCTAAAGGGAGGGATTTGATGGAGACATGACATTTAGAGTTGAGTATTCCAAGGTGTCTCTCTGTCTCTGTCTCAGTCTCTGTCTCTGTCTCCCTCCCTCCCTTTCCTCCTCCTCTCTCTGTCTGTCTCTGTCTGTCTCTGTCTCTCTGTCTTTCTCTGTCTCTCTGTCTCTGTCTCTCTGTCTCTCTGTCTCTCTGTCTCTCTGTCTCTCTGTCTCTCTGTCTCTCTGTCTCTCTGTCTCTCTCTCTCTCTCTCTCTCTCTCTCTCTCTCTCTCTCTCTCTCTCTCTGTGTGTGTAATGTCTGGCTGTGGGTCTCTTTATTTGTTTCCATCTGCTGCAGGAGGAAGCTTCTCTGATGATGAAGGCCAGACTCATGACGTACTTAAACTATGTTGATGACTTATATTTTTTTAGAAAGCTCTCATTCTAGTCCAGACCAGTCTGGAACTGGAGTCAGTTCTCTTGCCTTAGTCTCTCATGTGTTGGGTTTTACAGTCATGAATTACTATGCCTGGATATATTGATATTTCACTAGTTAATTTTCATTAGTCCATATTCTTGTGTTGTTAAAACCTAAAAATGACATACTTTCATGACTATTACAGTTTCACAATATTTCTTTAATAACTATTTAATACTTACAGAGTTGACTAATACTTTATTAGGCCAAATACTCATGGTTGCAGTTTTAAACTTATAGAAACGTATTTACTCTTCATATGCTCAAATTTATAGCACAGTTTTTCTTTAGAAGAAATTTAGATTTTTTTTATTTTGCCTGTGTTTATGTATGTGCACTATGTGTATGTCTGGTACCTGCAAAGATTAGAAAAGGGTATCAGGTCCCTTGATACTAGAGTTACAGCAGGTTGTAAAGCACTATGGAGATGCTGGGGAGTAAATCCAGGTCCTCTGCAAGAACAACTGCTGAGTTATCTCTCCAGCTCCATGGTACATTTTTTTTTTAAAAAAAGTGTTAGTGTAGACAATTTTTATCCCTTTATCAGGTTTTGTATTTTTCAGTTTCTAGGAAAAGTTCAAAATTTAAAATTTCTTTTGTCTTTTACAGCCTGAATTCAACAAAAATAATAGTTTGTACCTCTTTAACCATTTTGACATTACTGTTACTTATCACATGGAAAATGGCACAACCAGGAATGTTGCAAAATTGATTAGTTCCAGAGTTGATCCCAAAAGGTAATTGTGGAGCTTCTTTTTAATTGGTTCTAATGATTTAAAAATGAACTTAAACTGCAGAGATTCTCAACTTGACATTTTTAACTTTTAGGATAGCTATGTATACATTACATGATGTATTTTGAAAGCTTAATCATTCTTTTCCTCTGTGTCCACGTGCCAAGAATCTGAGCATCACACAATGTTAGGAAGAATGAAAAAGAAGCATAGATTTATTGAGGGTGTTCTAGCTGCTGTTTTATTATAAAGGGGTTAATATAAATATATTTTGATTTGTTTTTCTTGAGAGGACAGATTTATTACCAGGAGATTCTATTAGAAAAGTATCAGGTGAGTGGAAGAATCTGCTAATGATTAGAGCTCTCTCAACAGCTGAATAAGAAGCCTCAAGAATTATTGAGTACTCTATCCCTGAACATATGTAGGAAGAGCCTGGAGACCCAATTTTAAAGAGATTGAACAATTAGAGATCTACCATTGTACCTTGAGCCCTAATAAATGCCCAAAGAATTGTTCGTTCATCTCCATTTGCTGTACCTAGAAGTTGGGTGGGTGAATCATACAGGAACCTCTATGCACTTTCCATAATGGCTATACTAATTCAACTGCCATTAGTAGTATACATTAGCAATAACTTTCAATGCCAAGCTTGATGCTTTATACATAGTAGACTCTCATATATCTGGGAATTTACAAATATGATTTCTTCTTCATGTACTTAATATTCTAGCCCTACAGTTAAAGTTACAAGATATTGTATTGAAGAGGGGTGAGGCAAAATAAGAAAAAAGCCATTCTCTGGTAGAATTTATTTTTTCTATTTAGGTGAAAGGAGTGTTCTGAAGTAGTTTTAGGTAGTATTTAGAGTCCCATTTGTTGGGAACATTTAGAGCAAAAGTATTTTAAATTATGAAGAACTATAGGTGAGTATCGTATTTATTCGTGTAATCCCAGCATTCCAAGTCAAGAGGCAGAAGCAGGAGGATAGTGAGTTTAAAAAGAGTTCTAAATAAAGAACAGAATGGAAAGCTCCCCCCTTTTCTCTTTTATTAGCTATAAACATTTGGATGAAAATCACCTAACTTGCAATGAACCGCCTTTGGAAATTCCTGAAGACGATACAGAGAATTTAAATGTGGTCTACACATATTCTGTAAAATTTGAGGCAAGTATTCCGTGCTCTCACCTTATTTTTTTAATAGATCAGGCACATAAATATCATGTATTTATATTCAAGCTGACACTTTCATCATTTTAAAGTTGTCGGGATGAGATTAGAGCATGCATAAGGCCGTGGTTCCTTTAATCAGTCAATCTGTCTCTCTCAGTCCCCTTTCCCTTCTCCTCCCCTTCTACTCCTCTTCGCCCTCTTCTCCTTTCCCCCTTCCCCCTCCAGTGTCTGCTGTATCCCATCTGCCCTTGAACTCCTGATCCTCTTGCCTTTACCTCTTAAGTGCTGCGATTACATCTCATGTCATTTAATTCTTCTTTTCAGAATATGTAAAGGAGCAGATAATTTATAGGGTTGATATATATATATATATATATATATATATATATATATATATATATATATATGAAGCTTCCTAGTGAATATTCTGTCTGATGCTCCTATTACCTCAATTTTTTTGTAAACCACTTGTTTTTATATTGCTTTATTTATTTTTTCTTGATTTTTTGGAGTACAGAAATATAGTTTTTAATCCCTATATGAAGTTTTTTTCAAACCCAGTGTGCATTTAATACTTCAGGCTCACTTCTCTTAGCATGAGCCAAGCTTAAGGTGCCACATGTGACTAGTGGCTGTTCCCTTGATGAAGGTCTGGACCTCCACATGTGCAGTTCCTGTCTCTTTGGCATCAACAGATGTTTTCCTGCGTCTCCTAGTGTAGGAAATTTGATCACACCCCGTGACATGGATTTATTCTAGACCCTGTAACTGGGTGAACTACAGTATACCATCCTGCTTTGGACCAGTGAAGTCTTACATGTGCCTCTGGTGTACAGACATTCAGGAGATGGGATGGGGGCACAGGATAATCTTGACATGAGGTTGGCACAGGGAAATAAATGGAAAACCAAATTTTGTACACATAATTTCTCACTTGATGGAGGTCAGTGCCATGTAACAGCTACATGCTCCTAACCACCTGTGTTACAACCTCTGTTTACAAAGGACTGTTTCCCCTGCCACCTTAAGGCAGCCAGCAAACTGCTGTTTAGACTCAAGAGTTTATGGACTCTTGAGTGGGTGAGATTATGAGCTTGAGCCCCTGATCAGGCACATATTGACCATAGAGAAGTTCAGATATGGTATGATAATCTTTAGTTTTTCAAGTTTTCTTTGCCTGTGTTTTGGAGATGGGTGCGAGGAGTGTTGAGATAGAATTTCACTTTGTAGGATGGGCTGGCCTGGAACTCACTCTGTAGCAGTCTGGCCTCAGACTTGTGATTCCTGCTTTACTATCCTAAGTGTTGGAGTTATCATGCCTAGATCTTATTTTGCCTTTTATTTAAGAATCTTTGTGAATGTACTTTCATGTCTTCAGAGAATGATACATGTTCTCAAATAATACAAAACTAGTTTATAATGCATTTATTCAAAAGGAAAGATAGAATCAATTATATTACCATTTGAGTGAACACTTCTTTATTTTTATGACAAATATTTGAATTCTGATTATGAAGTCATTGCCTTCATTTCTTACTATTATGAATTATGGATATTGAGTGTTTATTGTGAATTATTGAATGCTGCTCTAAAATGCATATATTCATAATTCTTTTATTTTATATACTGTTTTATAGCATTGAAAATGCTGGGGCAGGACAATCATGAGTTGGAGGCTAGCCTGAGCTACATATAGTGAGACCCTATTTAAAAACAAAAGCAAATACTATACTTCACGTATGTTCATTTTAACCACTGGGTCCATTTAGTGAGGGGAAGTAAATGAAATTTGGAAGGAGAGGTGCTAGGGAATATGGCAAGAGTTAGATGGGAGATAGTAGGGAATGAATTTGTTCAAAATATGTAGTATGCATGTATTACCTTCCCAAACAATTAAAAATGCAACCTAATAAAAATAACCCTTGCTGTTTTCTTCTTAAAATTTTTTTTATTGAAAATAGATTCTTCTCTTATCCAATATATCCTAGCCAGAGTTTCCCCTGCTTTCACTCCCTCCAGCCCTTCCTCCCAGATCCACTTCCCCTTTATTTCCTCTTCAGAAAGGAGCAGGCCTCCAAGTGACAACAGCCAAACAGGTCAAAGCAAGATACAATAAGACAAAGCAAAAGCCTCATACCGAGGCTGGACAAGGCATCCCAATAGGAGGAAAAGAGTCCCAAGAGCAGGCAGAAGAGTCAGAGATATACCCACTCTCACTGTTAGGAGTCCCAGAAAAACACCAAGCTTGTCATTTCTGTCTCTGTGAGCCAATTGAGCCCTACTGTTTTCATGCTATCAGACAAAGATGTTTTTTTTCATTATAATAATAAAAGGTTTAGATGTGAATTCTAGTTTAAGCTTTGCTTGTGAGCTAGCCTGAGAATCTTTCTACAGATTTATGCACTGCATGTTTTGTTTGTTTTTGCAGTGTGGAGTATGGTACTCAGGGCTTTACATGTATAAGGCATATTTTGTAACACTGAGCTATACTTTTAGCCTTATGACTTTGACTTTGTTTTTTTTTTGCTTTTTGTTGTTTCTCTGTAGCTTTGGAGTCTGTCCTGGAACTCTCTCGATAGACAGGCTGGCCTTGAACTCACAGAGATCCTCCTGCCTCTGCCTCTTGAGCGCTAGGATTAAAGGCATGCACCATCACCACCTGGCCATGACTTTATTTTATTGGAAAGTGCAGTTCTGATTTTCAGACAACATGAGCCAATAGCTGATTACGAATCAGAAAATTTTTGGGGTCTGGCTTGCACAATTAATATTGTGACTCTGAGTACATTCATTCTCTCCTTTCCCTGGGATACCAGTTTCCTTCTAATAAAACGAAGGAGCTAAACTAGATCAGGGACTTTCAACTCTATCAGATTGATGTCCCTTTAATAATAAATGTTTTATAACTCTCCCTTTACTATTCTATCATATAATAGTTAATAGGGAACAAAACCTGTCTATGCATGTAATTTTAACAAATACCAGTGTAACATCCTAATGATAACATAAAGGGGAAATAGTAGTAACTTTTAATAAAATAATATACTCTTTATGTATTTTATCCATTTTATATGCTTGCGTCTATGTGTATAGTCATTGTAAGTGTGATCATGGGCAGACAAAAATATTGCAAATGGTTGGCCCAAATACTGCTGTTTTTCAAATGATGCTATGACTTCTTGAAATGTCAGTCAATTTTGGTAACATACCAATACAAGTATAGTACCATTTTCTCCTAAGTCAGTAAGACAGTTGCATTCTTGAGGGGGAATATTTAATATATATTAAAATCATATAAAATACTTTATAAAGCAAAGTTGAAATCAAAGGGTGGGCAATCACAAGCAGTTTCTCTCTCTCGCCTACGTGAATTTTGGATGGGACATTTGAAAGGTGTAGGGCATAGCACAAGTATCCTCAGTTCTCTTTTGTGTAGATCTCCCTGTGCACTGCAGGACACCTGGCTTTCTGAATGCCAGTAGCAGCCACATGTTTTCATTATGCCCTGTAGGGGGTGCTGCTCTTCCTGTTGAGAACCATTGGACTAGCGATCAAATTCCCTACAAAATTGAGTCTCTGTGTAATTTCTATTGACTATGACACATCACAGGGTACTCTACTATGGATAAAGAAGTCTTTGTTTCCACTTTGTTGCTGTGTTACTGTTACCACCATTAAAGACCAATTTGCCATATATTATTTTATGAGAATTGCTAGCTTACAAAGATTTTGATACTTTGGGATGGAAAGTCCAAGAATAATTCATTAATTTTAAGCAGATAAAAAATAGGTTCTCTGTTACTTAGTTATCTTTTTGTGTTTGTCATTTTGTTCTCATATGCCTTAGATTTTTAAAATAGTTTATTTTCTTTGAGATGACTAATACTTGTTATGACCTATTATTTCCAGCAGATGGCAGTGTTTGGTGCAAAAAAACACTTGCTGTCTTGGCTGAAATTTTCCCAGTTTTTTCTTCTTTTTTTCTTTTTCTTTTTGTTTTCTTTTCTTTTCTTTCTTTTTTTTTTGAGATGGCATCTTGTGTAATGCAGGCTGCCTTGAACTCAACTATGTAGTTGGGGATAACCATGAATTTGTAAGTAGCAAAGTTGTTGAGTTGTAGTAAAGCAAGTTGTCTTTTAACTTAAATAATATTTAAAATGGCTGTATGTTTGCAGGCGATGTGTATAGGGAAAGTGTAAGAAAATTCTCTACCTTTATTCACTTATCCCTGATTTCTCTTTCTGAAGACATATCTTTACTTTTTCTAATTTATCCTTCCAGAAAAATATTTGCATTTGCAATATAGGTATATCACTTTCTGGGGTAAGGGGAATAAAATTTTAAAACTTAAAAAATGATTATTGTGTGTGCATGGTGTGTGTGTGTGTGTTGGGGGGGGTAAGTTAGAGTACCACTTTGTGAAGTCTATTCTCTCCGTTCCCTGTACCTGGGCTCTGGGAATCAAATTCACTTTGCCTGCTCATGCAGCAAGCACCTGCTGGCTTCAGAATGTAATTTTGCCATATGTACTTCTCACCTTTCTAAAGTTAGTTCTGTCTCAGAAATATCACTCATCAATGCATTTCATTCTTTCTATTGCTAGCGCAGATCACTATCATATAGTCTTATCCTGAAGAGCATTTTTGGGTGTGGGTATTTAATTTTCCAAATATTACAGTGAGTCATTATGTAAAGGCTTATGCACTTTTGCAATTATCCTAAGAAGTTACAGTGTAAATGGAAATGTGTCAGGATAAAAGGGAAAAAGGGAGTGTCTGATGGGTTTGGGACTACATAAAAAATAATAGCAGAAACATGCTATTTTGTTGTATAACAACAACTTTCTTTCTACTTCTTTCTTTTTCCTTTCCTTTTTTGTTTTTGAGACAGTCTTTTTATGTAGCCCTGGCTGCCCTGGAACTCACTATGCATACCATGGTGGCCTTGAACTCACAGAGATCCACCTGTTTTTGCCTCTTCCTTACTTCTTTCTTGTAATGAGGTCAAACATTACTGAGTAAAAGCAAGCTTAAAATGTAATGGTAGATTCCATGAAGCTGGAAGTAAAGGGGCAAAAGCCTGTGCAGAATCGGTTTCTATATGCTGCTGAGTAACAAATCACAAAAGGTCAGGTAAAGTTTAGTCATTTCATTTTCTATTTTCATTTTAGAAAAGCAGTTCTACCGAGTGGTCTTCTGAATGGGATTATGATTTACAGTCTACAGCCGAGATGAACCTCCATTGGATTAGGTAAGCACTTCATAAACTAAAGACAAAGTAGCTCCAGGAGAGCAAACACAAATGATGATTTTCCTCAGATTTGTAGGTGGCGGTGGGCACTGGGGATGAGCCTGGAATCTTGCAGGGGATGAGAGAGAGAGAGAGAGAGAGAGAGAGAGAGAGAGAGAGAGAGAGAGAAATACTGAAAGGATGAGTCAGTAAACAATGGATGTGATCCTGCACATTCCCAACTTCCCCTTTTGCTCCCCCAGGCCCCCTAACATGTCCCCATGCAAGGCAAGTGCTCTACTACTCAGTTGGCTCTTCCTTCTAGAAACAGCCTTTTGCTATTATTGTTTGGAGACAGTCATGTATCCCTGGTTTGCCTTGAAGTTGCTGTATAGCCAAGGATGGTTTTGAACTCTGGGTCCTCCTGCCTGTTTCCCCCCAGGGTTAGGAGACTTGTTTTTAAGTTGAGGTATTTTGTCACTACTGATGATACTGAGCAGCATTTCTTTTGGGCTAGTTTCCCCTCTCATTCTCTTCTATCTACTAACATATCTGGTGAAAAGAAATATATTTTACATACATTAATGTTTATGCTGAAGGGAAAGGAAGCTGTGATGCCATAGATACTATGTCTTCATGTAGATGACTGTGGAAGCAGGCTTCATGCAATGGAGGAAAACCAGAGTCGGGCACGTGACACACACTAGTAACCTCAGCACTTGGAGGACAGAAGCAGGAGGGTAGGCTAGACGCCCTGTAAAAAATAGGCAGGAGGGAAAGAGACAGGTGGCAAACAAAATGGGAAAGTCTGTCCGTCTGTGGACTCAGATGGTCTGAGCAAACCAAGAATAAGAAAATGTAAGTAGCTAGGTAGAGGAAGGGAGGAATGTCATGAAAAACTGGAGAGAGAGAGAGAGAGAGAGAGAGAGAGAGAGAGAGAGAGAGAGAGAGAGAGAGAGAGAAATACTGACAGGATGAGTCAGTAAACAATGGATGTGATCCTGCACATTCCCAACTTCCCCTTTTGCTCCCCCAGGCCCCCTAACATGTCCCCATCATTCTTCACATCCTCTCCTTTTTTTGTGCTAATAACCATACTGAGTACAATTAGTGCTGATTGTTAGAATGTTGACTGATCTTGTTACTTGATCTTGGGTAGGTAATCATAGCTTTAGTGAGTTTTTGGTACAATGGCTATGTTATGTCCCAAAGACAGTATTTCATAGCACTCATCCCTATCTTCTGGCTCTTATATTCTTTCCATTTCTCTTCTGTGGTGCTCCCTTGGGAGCAAGGGCTGATATAGATATCCCATGTGTGACTGAACTCTTAATAGATGTCTCTTCTCAGCATTTTGACTAGTGGTGAGTCTCTTTATTAACTTCTGACCGCTGCAGACAGAAGTTTCTATGGTCATGTCTGAGGGCAGCATTAATCTATGGGTATAAAGAAATATTTAGAAGGCAACTTAACAGCATGCTGTTTACATTCCCCTCCTTCCATGGCCTGTAAGCTCTCTGGCCATAATGGACTTTTGACCAGCTTTATAGTACCAGGCCTAAATTCCTTCCTGTGGAGCAGGCCTCAAATCAGATCCAAAGCAATTGGTTGCTCCAATAACTTTCATGCCACTATCTTAGTCATGGGCACATCTTGCCTGGCATGTCAGTATTGGAGTGTAAAAGTTGGCGGTGGCTGTATGTTTGAGGCTTTTCTCCCCTAGAAGTCTGCCGAGCACCTTCTGGCCCAATGAAAGCTAATCAGTAGGGAAGAAGTTTTCAGGTCAGTTCAAACTGGATGAACTAACAGCTTTCAAATTGGCCATCTCATCAAGGCAGCTTATACAAATAGGAGGATTGTATAGAAATAGTGTCTGGCAGTGGAGTCCATTTATTCAACAGGATTTTCTTTTAGTTCCTGATATCCTGAGTACCACTGCAGTCTCCAAGTGGTTAATGAAGTAGAAAGGCCTCTGCTTAAATGAAGCTTCCATTGTAGGATCTTCCATGTGAAAGATCTTGATTTTTCAGGAACTTTCAACAGGATCAGACAACATAATTGAAAATCTGACCATGGAAGGAGCAATTTCAGTGTGGAATTGAGGGATGGACAAATTGAGTCCACAATGACTGGGGTTGTTAGAAAGAGCTGACAATGGGACAAGGAAAAGTTAACAACGTAGGAGGTTGTGTAGAGAAGAAATGAGTGTGCATATTTAGTATTTGTTCCTTCATTCCTATTTCCTACAGTAAAGCAACGGAGGGCAGAAGAAAGCTGTGAAAGGAAACTGAAAGTAAGGAAAGGGGTGATACTGTGATACAGTATTTGCAAAGTGGGGATTCTTCTTATATCCCATTGCCTTTAAAATGAGGCTAAAGTC
>CABHPR010148125.1:18772-33471 GCA_902168415.1 Peromyscus melanophrys | reverse complement strand
TGTGTGTGTGTGTGTGTGTGTGTGTGTGTGTGTATAACTCACTGATTCAGCTAGACTGGCTGGCCAGTGAGCTCCAGGGATCCATCCACCTGTCTCTGCCCCCCTAGACTGGAGTCACAGGCACACATTGCCACACTGGGCTTTTCATATGGTGCTGGGATTTAGAACACAGATCCTCATGTGTTCACAGATTCACCTTTCTGACCAAGCCATCTCTCCACCTTCTTTCTGACTCGATCCTGGCTTCTGGACGGAGGTTCCCGCCCCAGCAGCCACGTTGTCTTTCCTCTGGCTTCGTTTCTTTTGTCGTCCCTTTGGGCATCCTTACTCCACATGTGAGGAGACAGCCATGTGTAGCCTTTGGAACAATGATTTTCTTGTCTTTCTGCCTTTTCTTTTTCCCTTGAAGATCTTAAGTATCACCCTTGGTCAGATTTCCTCTCCAGACCCCAATGCCAGCCTGGAGGTGGTTGGTCTTGTCAAGTAGGAAACTGGATGAAACATATTTAATGCTTAGGTCTACTCTGCCTCTAAAATACTGGGGCTTGGCTATTTTCAAGAGAGTCTGTTTCCATACCCCTAGTTCCCATTCCAGTGCTCTCCTGGAGCCTGGTCTACAAGAATGGGCCCTCGCCCCATGCAGGCTCAAGAGCGGATTTTCTCTTGCCTGTGTTCTCCGAAGCCCCCACCTTCTTGTGCATTGCTGTTGGATCTACAGCTCCTTATTAGACAGCAGAAGGAGCACCTTAGCCCCAGGCATAGGTGCTGAGAAAGAAGACACCTTCCATGCTTGAGGAGGAAATCTGCCTAGTGAGTTCTTAGCCGTTGGCAAAGTTGGAGGGTGACTTGGTCAAGTTGTCAGTCAACAGGATCATTTGAAACTGAACTGGAGAGGTGGCTCAGCCAATAGAGTGATTGCCTAGCATTCATGCAGTCCTGGGATTCCATCCAGAACACTGCATAGTAAACACCTGTAATCCCTGAACTCTGGAGGTGAAGGCAAGGGATCAAAAGTTCAAGATCATCCTCAGCTAAAGAGATGTTTGAAGGCACCCTGGGTTGCAAAGAGATCCTGTGTCAAAAACAAAAACAAACAAGCAAACAAAAACTATAGTTTTCTGGTAAACTACTGTGATTTAGAGCAACCCCAAGTGAAGTCAATGAATTGAGATTGTCACAGTAAAACTTCATTCCCCCTGGCTTATCTCTGAAAGACGTTTTCTCAGTGAGTACATTTATTAAAATGAAAAATAGAAATAAAATCGATGCCGAATTCCTTTTCATTTTTGCTAGAAGTAATATTCATCCATGAATACAGGAACTAATTAAAAAAAAGAACGCTCCATTCATCTCATTAAAAGATGTGCTCTGCAGTTTGCCTTTCATATTCCATAATGATTTGTAAAAATTTGTCATGGCATTTGTGAGTCTGATTAATTACTAATAATCACTACAATGGGTAACTAATCCATAAATTTTTAATAGTTGAAACTTTAGGCTCCCAGGAAATTTTTACAAATTATTGGAAAACCCTTTATATAAGAGAGATGTAATTCAATGATAAAAAGTCTTTCAAGTATAATATATATTATAGTGAATGAGATTCTGTACATGGCTTAAAGGGGAAAAGAGATGACATAAAATTCTCAAATGTAGCAAAGGAGAGATTTTTTTTTATTTTTTATTTTTATTTTTTTATTTATTTTTTTTTTTGGTTTTTCGAGACAGGGTTTCTCTGTGTAGCTTTGTGCCTTTCCTGGAGCTCACTTGGTAGCCCAGGCTGGCCTCGAACTCACAGAGATCCTCCTGGCTATGCCTCCCGAGTGCTGGGATTAAAGGCGTGCGCCACCAACGCCCGGCTGAGATTTTTTTTTTTAAAGAGCTACCTTTTTTGTAATTACATGTATATGTGGGGGATGAGGGTATACATGTGAGCACAGGTGCCCATGCAGTCTAGAAGAGGATGTTGGACCACTGGAGCTGGAGTTATGGACAGCTGGGAACTGCCAGGCATGGGTGTTTGGAAGGACAGTTTGTGCCCTTCACCACGGAGCCCATTCTGCAGTCCCACAAGGAGAGTTTCTAAGTGGGTGATGCAAGGTTCACAGCTCATTGGTTCCTAGATCTCTAAATTTATATGGAAGAGTGAGCTAAAGTTTTACTTATGGTGGCTAGAGAGATGGCTCAGGGGTTGAGAGTACATACTGCTCTTTCAGAGGACCTGAGTTCAAATCCCAGCACCCATTTCAGGCAGTTCATAACTGCCTGCAATTCCAGCTCCAGAGTCTGATGTCTCTGCCTGGTACCCACACTCATGTGCACATACTCCCTCCTGCCACATAAAGACACATAATTTAAAAATAAAATTTTGTTTATAGTACACTGAGAATTGCATTTAAACATTTAAGTATAAACTTAAACTATGTGAAGGTAAGTAAGTTTTTCAAAATTCTTTTATGGCAAAGGGGAGTCAAAATATATTCTATGAAAGTTCTGATAGCTTCTCACTATGTAGCAGCCTGGGTCACATGAGGGATAGGATTATAGGTGGGTGCCACCAGGCTCGGCCTTTGTTTGGAAATGAAAGTTGAAACAGAGGGTGAGGGAGGCTGTCACAGGGAAGACTCCAGTTGCCTCTTGCAGATGGGAGGGAACTGGAAGATCAAAGCAACACTTGAGAAAATCCTGGACCAATTGAAGAGCATCATCCAGAAAGCATTTAAGATCTCAGAACAGAGCCTGGACTTTAAAATACAGAACAGTTTCTCAACTCCAGATGTCCACAGGAGTCACCTGGGCTGTGTCAGCCCATGTGTCCCTGGGTGTTTCTGAGCATCAGTGGACTTGACTGAAAGCCTGGTCCCTGAGCAGTCAGTGCACCCTCATCCTGGGAGCTTGTTAGACAAGCCGAATTGTGGCCCCTCTCAGAATCAAATTCTGCCTCCTAACAAGACACTCAGGTGATTCTATGCACACTAGAGTTGGGGAAACCAGATTTCTAACAAGCTCCCTGGTGACACCAGTGTGGTTGGTTTCCGGTAGAGTGCTACAGTCACCAGGCATCCTAACACAGACGTGCTCAGAGAGTGGCCTCCAGAGCAAACTCGGGCAGCACACAGAGTGCTTGTCGAGCAGATGTCCCCAGCACCCAGTCCAGACCTAATGACCAGCTCTCTGGAAGCAGGCTTCAGGGACCCATGTATCCAAACCCCCTGGATGTTTCTGATGTCCACCTAAGTTTGAGAAAACTGTGTTTCAGAGAGCCATGGCATCCTCATCTTGTTAAGCCTCCCAGGTTAATCTAGAACAGTGGTTCTCAACCTTCCTAACGCTGTAGGCCTTTCAACACAGTTCCTCATGTTGTGCTCACCCCCAACCGTAAAATAATTTTCGTTGCTACCTCATAACTGTAATTTTGCTACTGTTATAAAACCTAATGTGTTTTCTGATGATCTTAGGCAACTCCTGTGAAAGGGTCATTTAGTCACTAAATGGGTCACGACCCACAGTTTGAGAACCACTGATCTAGCATGATCAGTAGGAATTTAATGCCAAGAGGTCTAGCTTAATGGAAGCTGTTGAATGGCCCCCAAAGAGTGTGGCATTATTAGGAGGTGTGGCCTTGTTGGAGGAAGTGTGACACTGTGGGGGCGGACTTTGAGGTCTCTTTTTCTCAAGCTTCCCTCAGTGTGACAGTCAGTCAACTTCCTGTTGCCTCTGAGTCAAGATATAGGACTCTCAGCTCCAGCACCACATCTGCCTGCATGCCGTCATGCTCCCCATCATAAAGATAATGGACTGAACCTCTGAAACTATAAGGGAGCCACCTCAATTAAATGTTTTCCTTTATAAGAGTTGCTGTGGTCATGATGTCTCTTCACAGCAATAAAAAAACCCTAACTAAGACAGGTTCATTATGCCACATCCTTTACAGCCCTGGCTGCTGTTCAGCCTTTGTATTGAGAACTGACTGTCTCCTGGTGTGTGATTTAGATCCAAGTTCAGACTTCCTACCTGTGCATGCATGTGTATACCTGTGCCACACCCACATGTGGAAAACAGAGAATATATTTTTTTAGAGTCTGTTCCCTTTCACTATGTGAGTCTAATGGATCAAACTCAGGTTATCAGGCTTGGTAGCAAGTGCCTTTATCAACCGAGTTACCTGGTTGCCCCCTACCTGATTTTTGAGGCCTCAGTAGGACCAGAGGCTTGACAATCAGGCTAAGAGGGCTAGCCAGCTAGCCCAAAGGATCTACCTGTCTCTAGCTCCCCAGGGCTGGGATTACAAGCATGTGCTACCATATGGGCCCTGGGGATAGAACTCACATCCTTGTGCTTGCTCATTGAGCTACCTCTCATCCCCCAGCGATATCTTTTGATGTAGCTGCAGATCTGACGGCAGTGGGGTAACCTCCTTGGGTTAGGAGCCCTGGAGTTTCAAGGCAAGACAATCCCTAACTGCTCAGTGTTGCAAAGGACTAGCATCCAGTCTGATGGGCCTCTGAACTCTGATAATACCGAGCACCAAATGATTGGGAACCAGAACCAGGTGTCCTCGGGCCCTGGGGTACAAGTGTAGCCCCTGGAGGGTAGAAACGGTATAGTTGGGGCCAGGCCCAGACAGATACCGAAACAGGAGAAAGTTACATACAGGGTACCCCAGACACCACACATTGATAGTTAACCAAGACCCCTGTCCCCTGCCTCACAGCTGTAGCTCAGTGGAAAGGCCTCCCTATGACTACGGACCCAAAGACAACAACTGTCATCTCAAAGGGAACGAGAGATTCTTTCCTCCTCAACCAAAATATGAGTGACCATGACCTATGAAGACAGCTTTAGGTCACCCCAAATTCCATGTTCCAATCCAAGAACAGTTTGATGGAGTTTTTATAGCAACAGAAATAAATAAATAAAAAGAAAGCCATAAATCACGACACTTTTCAAATACACTGGCGGAAACATCTTGTAGGCAGGTTACAGCTAAGCAGAGAGAGCTCAACTGTAGGCCTTGGGTGCTCTCTGATGACAGCCTTTTGGGTGGTGGAAACTAGCATTTTGTTAAGTTAATGCACTCCAAAAGGGTTTTATCCATTAGTTATAGCATGTTAGTTCAGACACAGAGGTGAGCGAGGAATGGCTATTAAGGGGGTGAAAGATAGCCCAAGATAAATTGCGATTTGTCTCCAGATCAGCAACATTCTAACTTCTCCACATCATTGATTCTAATCTGTCCGTCAGCCCTGCAGAAGGCTCAGTGAAGTAGGCACAGTCCTTTCTTGCCATTTTTTTCTTCATATGACCAAGTGACAGAGAAATGAAAACCTCGGGGCTGATTCCTAGGTGGGTCCTGGAGATATGCTGAAGACAGTTGAAAATGCTGTCCCACCCTGGAAGAGTGCTAGCTAACAGTAAGGAGGACACACACACACACACACACACACACACACACACACACACACACATACACGGTACTGTAACTGGGCTGGCAGAAATGAAGATATTCTAAAGAGATACTTGTGTGTCTCACTCTGACTGTCAGACTATTCAAACAGTGGATGGAAAGAAAGGGAAAATCCTCAGGAATCTCATGCTGGGGGAAGGAAGAGGCACCAGCAAGTGGTAGTAGTTGATTCCAGAAAGAGATTTCCAACTTGTCAGACCACCTTACACGATGAGCTTGAAGCCTGGACAGTGAGTGAGTGGTAGCTGAGGCCACACCTTGGCCATCTGCTTACTAAGTAAACCCTACCCTCATTTCAGGACCCCAAGGATGACCTTGCTGGGTCTGGTCCCTGGATCTCTTTGTCCCTCTTTTCCATGTGGCCATGTTGAATACATCTCCTTTCTCTGTTTCCCACTATTAATTTGTCTCTGTAAGTGACTTGTTGATCGCGGGTGTCCCTAACCTCGCTTGTTGCGGCATAGGCTGTTGCCCTCAAGTTTGATAGCAGTGCTAGTACTGCCACTGTCTCTCCTGTGGACCCCTCCTAGGTCCATGCTGACTGCCCTGTGCCGTAGGCTCTGCCACATTAGTGGGCCCATGCCTTGTAGGTCATGCCTCTTTGGTAGATGCACAGGGTTCCATGGGACACCTGGAAACCATGTGCCGGTGTGCATGATTGGCACTGGGGACCATGAAGAGCTGCCTCTTAATGCTCCTAGAGAGGGAAGAGATCTGTCTGAAACCCAGCTGACCCTCTGGCATACCCCATGGTGGCTTCTACATGCAAAAGTGATGGCCATATGATTGTTAGTAGTGACTCAGGGTAGGTCAGTGAACGCTAGAATGAGAAACATCTGGGTTGAGCCGTAAGAGCAGCAACCTCCACCAGCTGGAGAATTGGGTTAAGGTGAAGGAAGCACATGTCTGGAACTCACTTCTGACTCCCTGGGAATCCTGAACCCATAGATCAAGGAGAAGATGACGTCACCATGGGCAGTCAGAACTGTGCTGTGATGCATGTGTGATTCCAGTGCAAAGCACACCGGCCCGTTTGGGGAAGGAGTCTCAGAAGAGCATGTGTCAGCCAGGGAAAAAAGGCGGTGGCCCCCAGGCTCATTCCTATTTGGTGGGAATGCATCTGGGAAACAAAAGTCCCTTATCAGTTGGATTGATGAAAAAAACTGCTCTTACCAATAGCCTCTGTATATCTGTATTAGTCAGGGTTCTCTAAGGGAGCAGAACTGAGGGATTGTATATATATTAAAAGGGGATTTATTAGATTGGCTCACGCAGTACGGGCTGAGTAGTCCAATGATGGCTGTCTACATCCAGAGAAGCTGAAACCCCAGAAGCTGTTGGTCTGTGAGTCCAGATGTCTGCCTCAGCAGTCCGGATCTGACACTGAAGGCCTGGAGGGTTCCTGGAAGGCTCTGGTCTTCAGTCCGAGTTGGAAGGTTAAAGAAGCTGGGGGTCAGAGGTCAGTGAAGGATATAGACATGCTCACAAGCGGAAGGGAAAGCAGGCAAGCACTTGGCCCTACCCTCTACCCCTTTATATTTGGGCCACCCATTCTGGGGAGGTCTTTTCCCACAGTTAATCCTTCCTGGAAATGTCCTCACAGACCCTCCCACAGATATGTCTTCAAAATTCAGTTGTGTTGACACAGTTAGCCATCACTGTCTTAGAGTACTCATGGTAGAAAAAAGAATACAGAGCAGCCCACTCTTTCCTGTGCCCTTGATTTCGAAACCCTGGCTTTTCTGGGCATGTGGAGCTGGATGTTGTGCAATCTTTTTTTTTTTTTTTTAATTATTTGTTTGGAGGCGGAGTCAAATACCATGACTGAAATATGGAAATGAGAGAACAGCCTACAGGAATTGGTTCTTTCCTTCCACCATGTGGGACCTGGTCATCAAACTCAGGTCATCAGGCTTAGCGGCAGTCACCCTTACCCACTCATCCACCTTGCCATCCCCTGACTGTCTTAGCTTAGAACCTGATACTGCAAAGGAAAAACAAGAGCCGCTTTCTTGGACTTTTTTCTTGCTGTTGTTAACTTCTGTGTACGCCAGAGTTCTGCATGGTCCAGGCTCACGCTGCTTTGTCTTCTAGGCCAAGTTGAATTTCGAGCTTCATATTGTCTATTTTCTAACTACAGACGAGTGTGATTTATTAGCTTTTGTCTCCAGCTGTTCCAAAAAGGAGCCTTTTATTGTGGAGGGGAAATTGTTAAAGTCCCATCACCTGCAGGCTAGCACTTGGCTCTTTCTTCCCCCAAATTAACTAAAATCAGCCTGTTTTCAGTGGGCAGTATTCTTTTATTAGTTTTAATTCATTTTTCTGCACATCTGATTTTTTATTCATAATGCTTTTGATGAAAATTAATTAGTTTCTTTTACAGCTGAGACAATATTGTTGCGGGCACCCAGGCATTGTTGTATAGAAAAGTCCCATTGTAAAGGCCACCCCAGGACTCCCAGCTCTGAGTTGTTTCTCAGAGCACCGGCCACACCATGAGGCCCTGGGAACATGGGTGCTCTCTGACTGCTGGGGTTCACGCCTCAGTTTCTCCATCTGTACGGTATGGAGTTTGAATCAATTAAATTTTAAACTGGCTTTGATGAGCCCATGAGCAGGAGACAGATATGTAGTGATCTGATGGGTAGATAAGGTAAATTCATACTAAATAGATTCATATTATGCTGCTTAAACATCTTGATCTCCCCACATAAACCGTCAATCACCAAGTAACCATTTAGGACAAAGGGGAAGTGCTGGGAAGAGGATGAGGAGACATGCTCCCCAAATCTGATCACTGAGACTCAGAAGAACTTGAATATGCTCACCTGGAAAAGCCTGGACATACTCATCAGAGGGGCCAGGAGACCCTTATCTAGAGGGGCCTGGGCACTGTCACCTGGAAGGGCCTGGGCACACTCATCAGAGGGGCCAGGAGACCCTTATCTAGAGGGGCCTGGGCACTGTCACCTAGAAGGGTCTGGACACACTCATGTGGAGGGCACCATTACCTGGAAGGACCTAAAGCCCTCATCTGGAAGGCTTGGGCACGCTCCCTTCAATATTCCACACATGCTCACCTTGCTTCCAGGTCCTATCAAGTTTGAGATGGATGCCTTTGCTGATGTCTCCAGGTAAACAGCTTCCTACAACTTAATCTCTTTTGTAACTGGGAACTGTAAAATCAAATTTCACAAACAAACAAACAAACAAATCCCCTAACTATAGTTTCACTAAGGAAAAGTTCAGAGAGCAAAAAGATCACATTTTCAAAGTGTGATGGTTCCACGCCAACAGCCGCTCTCCAGATCTCATTCCGTTTTGTTGCTGTTTGCCTTAGGCCTTGGAGACAAAAGTCAACCCATTTACCTACCATGCAGCTGTGGTCGGATTAAGCAGGAGCCTTCATTTTTATGAGACATGCAGTTCTGTTTTGCAAAAAAATCCATTAGGAGTCGAACCAACTGAATTAATCAAATTATCATTTACTTACAGCATGCTACTTTATTAGGTGCAGCGTGCACTTAGGCAGAGCACCTGTCACCACACAAGAACCAGAGGAGGGAGATTCTGACGGTGTGGGCTTAGCTCCCCGTGAAAGAAGCACACACGGGGGTGCAGCCCGAGGGTGAGGTGAACCCGCTATGGGAAAGAAAGGAAGAATCATTGGCTTAAATGGACGAACAGCTGGAAGCCTGCTTGTGCTAAGTGTACTGGGAAGACAGGAAGTCAAGAAATATAAATGCCTTTAAAAAGCATAAAGGCTGGGCCTGGGAGATGCCACAGCGAGTGAGGTACTTGCTGTACAAGCATGAGGAACCACGCTGAATCTCCAACACCCAAGTCAAAGCCAGGTGCCAGGGCGTGCCTACAACCCTAGCATGGGGGCATCAGGGAGCAAAGAGAGAAGGATCCCTGTGGCTCACTGGCCAGCCTGTTGGAGCTTGTAGCATGAATCTTAGAGAGTCTTATTAATAAAGTCAAACCCAAGGCCAGTTATTGGGGTGAACACTGGAAGGTCAGAGAGCCAGAATAAGCCACAGCTACCTCACCTTGCCGGATCCTCAGCTGGTCTTGTTTCCTCAGACTGGAGGGAGGCCTCTGAGTCCTTATCCAGAATGGGTCTCAGCTGAACTGCTGCTAGAAGCCTGAATGCTTAACCAGGCCAAAATGCTTAACCAGGCCAAATGCTTCTCCAGGCCTAATGCTTCTAGTTTCTGGTCCTCACTCCTTATATACCTTTCTGCTTTCTACCACCACTCCCTGGAATTAAAGGCTGGCTTTCTGGGATTAAAGCCTGTGTCACCATGCTTGGCTGTTTCGAACATGGCCTTGAACTCACAGAGATCCAGAGGGATTTCTGTCTCTGGAATGCTAGGATTAAAGGCGTGTGCTACCACTGCCTAACCTCTGTTTAATATTGTGGCTGTTCTGTCTCTGACCCCAGATAAGTTTATTAAGGTACACAATATTTTGGGGAACACAATACCACCACAGGAGCTGATGTGCTCCAGGCTCAGTGAGAGACCCATCCCCAAAACTAAGATGGAGACCAACCAAGGAAGCTTCCACACCCACACATCCACACGACCAACTGTGTACGTACACCACACACACACACACACACACACACACACACGGGGGGTTTTTTTTTTTTTACAGACAGCACCCCCCCCCCCAGACAGGCCTCAAACTGACTATGTAACTCCTTCTGGCCCTGAGCTCACCCTCCTCCTGCCTCAGCCTCCTGAGTTCTGAGATTACAGACCTGAGCCACCACACCTAGCAGGTCATGCCAGAGATGCCCTGAAGTAGAGGGCCTCCCTTCCTGATTTAGGTATCTCTGATTGCTTTTTTAAATTTTATTTCTTTTGAACAAATACAGCTTGGTCAATTAAAAAGAAATTCCCTCCACAGTATTTATTTAAACATCAAACAAGGTTTTGCTATATTAGAAGAAACAGGATAACAATAACGTTTGAGTGGATAGAGAAAATCGCGATACACTGGAAAGTGGCTGAGTTTTCATTATAAACAGGCAGAAATTGTTTTTTTCTGGACTAAGTTCAGTAGACATGTTTTATTTGAGCTGCTCCCCTATGTATGGGTTTGCAGAAATCCAATTTAATAATTTTAAACCCTACTCCCAATTACTTGGGGGGGGGTGTATTTCTTGCAGGTCTGTATTTCTTGATAACACACGTGAATAAAGTAAATGAGAGTATCCTGCATACAGCAGGAGGAAGAAGGCCCCGGGAATTTCATTAACTCTAAGTTTAGGTTGCTGAGAAATGACACTCTTTTAATTTCATGAACTGAATGAGAAATGCTCACCAGGAGATGTACACCTCACACATACGTGTGCACACAGAAGGAAAACCCACGGGTATGCCCCTGTGAGTGTGAAGCTAATATACCACTTAAAGAACTCGGTAAAGATTTCCCATAAATTACGTTTATTGCATGAGAATAAACAGAGGATTAGGCGTGAATTCTAAGTGTGCTCGGGGAATCGCACCCTCTTATTTTTAAAGAGAGGAGGACGTTTGCTTAAGGAATTTGATTATCTACTGATCGGTCATTTCGAAAACTAATAGCGAACGTTCATCTTCCATCATGGCTGATGTTTTAATGCATTCCCCTCTCCCGGGTCTCCCACAGCTTCTCTCTTGGTCTCTGGCTCTGTGCAGATAAGCAGCCATCAGTACACTGCATAGCCTCAGATCTGAGTGGACTCCTGGACCAGTCTTGTTCATGGTCCTCCTTTCCTGGGGCAATGCTGGGTGGGGCTGGGGCGAGGCTTGGCTGGGGCTGAGCAGGAAGGAGCTTTCTCACACTTCCCTATGGAAGTGTCTTCACTGCTCAGAACTCCTCTTCCCCTTCCTTTGCTATGATGGTTGATAATAATGGTCAACAGTATTTAGAATCATCTAGGAGACAAGCCTCTGGGCAACTCTATAAGGGAGTTTTGAGAATAGGTTAATAGAGGTGGAAAAAGGTCAATGAGATGGCTCAGCAGATAAACATACTTGCCATCAATCAAGCCCAATGATCTGAGTTCGATCCCCAGCATCCACACGGTGGAAGGAGAGAATGAACTCCCACAATTTATCCTCTGACCTACACACACAGGCGCATGCTCCTGCTCACACGCACACGATCAATAGGGAAAAATAGAGGTGAGAAGACCCATTCTATCTATGGGTGCCACACCTCCTGGGTTGGCATCCAGGAAAATGAAAAGGAAAAAAAAGAAAAAGAGCTGAGTACCAGCATTCATCTCTACTTCCTGGTTGTGGACAAAGTGTGAGCAGCTGCCTCACACTCCTGCTGCTGTCCCTTCTCCACCATGGACTGTGTGCCCTCAGACTGTGAGCCAAAGCCAACTTTTCTTCTTTAAGTGAGTTTGTGAGGTATTTTGTCACAGCAAGAAGAAGGTGACAGATACGTCTGTGTTCCTTTACCAGGAGCTCTGTAAGTGTTGCCATCCTTTGTCTTACCAGGAGATTGCTCTGATTCCCCCTCCCCCAAACCCCCTCCCACCATGAATGGCAGTCTCTGTCCCCTTGACCCTGTCCATGGTCCCTGGGTTGCTAGAACTGGCTGCCTCTTATTCTGCCTCCAGAGAAATTGCCATTGGAGGTGAAAGGCCACGGATTCATCCTAGATCTGGGGCCTGTGTTGTTTTTGGTCTCCTTGGCTTTGTGACAGGGTGGCTGCCTACCAGGCCTGGGTCCCTGCTCTCCTAGCTCAGGCAGCTGTGACTCAGCCTCTCCTTTCTGCCCGCCCCCATGCGGTGCCATGTGTGCCTCACTGCTCACATCTGTCACTGGTCCTCCACCTGACTCTATGGTCTTGAGTTTAGATGGAGAACTCATTCTTTCCTTGCTTCCCAAGTCCCCACTATCTAAAGTGGCCCATGGGCACCTCAAATTCAACACCTACATAAACGAAGCAGCTATTTCTTGCCCACATGAAATCCTCTCTATCAGTGAGGTCATGCAGAATTCAAACTCATAGGGTCTTCTTTCATTTTCCACCTGTTCCATTCAGTTCCCCAGTTCTGTCTGTTTCTGAAATAGCGGCATTGGGATTTAGTGTGTATTAGGGATAGCACATGCTGTGCTGCAGTAGCTATATTATAGAGGAGAGTGCATCTCACAGCCACCAAACCAGTAAGTGGCAAAGGAGAACATAAATCATGTGTGTGCACCTGGAAAGCTGCCTTCCCACCTCCTCAGGCTCCCTTCTGCCACCCTCTCACCCCTCTCTAGACTGACATTCTTCAAGTGTGTTTGCTACTGGCCCTCCTGGAAGAATATCTGGATGCCACGCACTCTCGTGCATAATTAAAATATGGTAATTTATATATATAAATAGTATGAGAAATATTGTGTGTGTTCATGAGGGTACCTGTACGTGTGTGTATGTGTGCAAATGCCTGTGGAGGTCAGAGGATCTTTCTCTGGCCTGTAGCTCACCTATCTGGCTGGACTAGCTGGGCTTGGAAAGACCCAGGAATCCATCTGTCTTTGGCCCCGGTGCTGGGATTCCAAGCTTGCACCATCATATCTGACTCTTTTAACCTGGGTGGTGGGGACCAGTCCTCATGCTTGCAAAGTAGCATTTTCCTGACTGAGCCATCACCTCAGCCTGTTAACTATTGACATTTACTGACATCATTCTTCTGAATGGATCAGCTAAAATACCTAAATGCCATCACGATCTGAAATGATCAAATGCTTCAGAAGGAGTGGAAAGCATTCTCCTTGACCACTGGAAATGGAACTGGTACCTGATTCCCCCACCAAAACCCCAGAATTTTATTTTCTTAGTGTTACTTTATAATGGGAATGATGCCACTGACCAACCTATCATATATATGCTACCTGCACCCATATGTACACACATATACAAACACACACAACAGCTTGTGTTATTTGTTTCCAGTGACCATAAACTAGGTGGCGAATTAATTCTGTATTGACATATTATGGCTGTTATTTCTAAAACACAGTTGGCCAGAACACTCTAAGTGTACCACTGTCTCAGTTACTTTTCTGTTGCTGTGATAAAACTCCAGGACAAAGACAACTTAGAGAAGAAAGATTTTATTTGGGGCTTACAATTCAGAAGGGTAGAGTCTATGACTGTCATTGTGGGGAGCATGGCGGGAGGTAGGTGGGCAGGGCACTGAGGCAGTAGCTGAGAGCTCACATCTTCAAATACAGCCACAAGGCAGAGAGAGCTAACTGGCACATCCTTTTGAAACCTCAAAGCCTACCCCAATGACATACATCTTCCAACACACCTCCTAATCCTTCCCAAACAGTGTCACCAACCAGGGACCAAGTATTCAAATACAGGAGCCCATGAGGGCCATTCTCTTTCAAGATTTCCCCAAACCCATCATTCGAACTATTTGGATTGGAAGCGTGCACCTCATTCATTGGATTCCTGAGCATTGGTATCCTTGTGAGAGGGACTCAATCGCTTTTCCTTTCTTACCCAGTGGAGTTTACTCAGGGATCCTTTTTCCAGAGCTCTATAAACAGACTTTGTGCCCCCCTACATGCCTTGTCACTCTGGGTCGCTCCTGTTCAAGATATGGGGGAGGGGCAGACCTTCTCTTCTTAGACCATCACTCAGTGGGGACAGGAAAGTGAGAACCTAGACTGTCCATGGCCTCTCATGAAACGAGGCAGAAGTCAGGTCTCTGAAAATAGATTCGTGAGACTATTTGGAAAGGCCTCCCCAGTGGAGCCGATGCCATCTTCTAAAGACCACGCCCACGACTGGCCACTTGAAGGGACAACAGTAAAGTTCTGTTTCTCCTGTGTGCCGTTCCTCCCTTGAATCCACCTCAGGTCATCAGGCTTGGCGGCCAGCACCCTTCCCCACTGAGCCACTGGAGTGTCTTAACTGGTATATAAGACCTTTCACACCTGTCACTGGCAAGTGTTTCCCGTCCTGAATTTCCTGCCAACTGCTAAGCTGTGCTCTGAACCAGCCCTGAACTGCTGTAGCCCCATCTACTTCTCATCTGCCAGCTCTTCCCCAGAATCCCACATTTGCCTCCTCTTCACACAGCTGCTCCTCCAGCACACACTGTACCTATGATGGACCACTGTACAATGTTGTGTGCTTGCCTTGCCTGATACACCTGCTGCTGCTGCTGCTGCTGCTGCTGTGTGTGTGTGTGTGTGTGTGTGTGTGTGTGTGTGTGTGTGTG
>CABHPR010148125.1:0-18762 GCA_902168415.1 Peromyscus melanophrys | reverse complement strand
TGTGTGTGTGTGTGTGTGTGTGTGTGTGTGTGTGTGTGTGTGTGAAGGCCAAAGGTCAATGCCGAGTGTCTTCCTCTGTCACTCTCCACCTTATTAGAGACAGGGTCTCTCACTGAACTTACCCTTCCGGCTAGACTGCTTGGCCAGCAAGCTCCATGGATTCTCTTGTCTCCATTCCTCCATCACTGCTGGCTGACACAGGCCCAGGCCCAGCATTTACAGGGGTGCTGGGGATTCAAACTCAGGCAAACACTTTACCCACTGAGCTGTGTCCCCAGCCCCATAAGCTTTTCTTTGACCTTAGATCCCTGGCTGAAGCCCAGTGGAATGGAATGTTTACAATTTCAAATGCCAAGAAATGAAAACGTCTTCGATATTTATGTGGAAATTGATTTATTAGTCTTTAGATAATTTTTGAGAAAATTTTGTTGAAAAAATTCATTGGTTCAGAAGGTAATTTTTGGACTTCAGGGCACATCACAGGAAAATATTATGAGTTTGGAAGATGTTTTGAACCTCACACTGACTGGGGAATTTCAATTTGGAGCAGGATGCAGAATTCATTTTGATGGATGGCTGTGAGGGTCTGCACATTTGGGGAACAAATTGGAAAGCAGCTGATGGCTGGCCGCTGCCTGTACACAAGCAGTCCTTAGGGCTGAAGCAAGCCCATTCTTTTTCCTCTGCTATCCTTTTCTTTCCAGGCTATCCTGACACCTCTCCTCCCTCTCCTTCATCGCCCCTTCTTTTCTGCCTGTATATGAAAATCATCAATTAATCTCTTTTCTACAAGCTGTTCCCAATCTCACACAGTGAGTCTGTGGGAATGAAACCTTTAACTATGAAGGTAGCACTTTGCACTGGGATAATATGTTAGCTTTGTTAGAAAGAGAACTTAGAGGTTTGGGATAAGGACATAATATTTCCCATGTAAGAGTAGCCAATCATTCACAGCTGGGGTGGGGTGCAGCAGGGCAGGGCGGGGCCTGGTCTGAGATTCTGGGATGTTATCTACAGTCCAGATGTGGCCTGAGTTCCCTCTTTTTTTTTTCTGTTCTCTGTTTCCACCTCTTATTAGAAGTGTGTCTAAAGCAGCGGTTCTCAACCTGCAGGTCGCGACCCTTTTCACAGTGATCACCTGAGACCATCAGAAAACACAAATATTTGCATTACAATTCATAACAGTAGCAAAATTACAGTCATGAAGTAGCAATGAAAATAATTTTATGGTTGAGGGTCACCCACAACATAAGGAACTGTATTAAAGGGTCAAAGGTTGAGGACCACTAGTCTAATGTGAAGAGACAGGCCTGGTGGTTGTGAGTCTCTTTGGGTCCAACCTCCTACTTACTCTGTCAAATGAGGAGAGTGATGTCACCTCTTCATCTCAATGTTGAGTAAACATAAGAAAAGCATGTGATGGCACCTGGCGGTGTCACTCAGATCAGTCCTTGTTTATGAAGACAAGAACCACATTTCCACATGCCTGTAGTCCTGGTGCTCAGGAGCCTAAGGCAGGAGGATCTAAAATTCAAGGCCAACCTGGGCTCTACAGAGAGACCCTGTCTCAAAAATCTAAAAAACCAAACAACCCTAAAAACAAACAAATCTTTAAAACTTGTTTTTCTAATTACGTGTGAGTTTTTGGCCAGACTTGACCAACCTGTATGTGCATGATCAATAATTTAAATTTAGACAATACGTGTGGACATTTCACTTCCTGGAGTTAAAATTATCATTTTATTAAAATTCATTTAAAGCTTGTTAGAAGCAGACAAAGATACTATCTACGCCTGAATAATGAGCTTTGAAGCACAGTGTCTTTCTTGAAGACATGCTATCCTTTCTGTAAATTGAATTATTTGGCGATATTAACATTTTAATGAAGGAATTATCCCATTTTCGTATTTCAGAAGGAACTGATATTCAATTTCTGCTCCGTGTTAAGCGTGTGATAAGTATTTAACATAGTTGAAAAATCCTGGTGAAAACTAATTTATGTTGAATATTCCTGTAAAGACAGAAGCTGTGATGTGCTTACCACCTTGCCTTTCCAGTCCGTGGATCTGTATTTTGTAAATAGAGCCCTAAGAGGGTAGTAATTGAAGTGGGTAGCATCTTCCTCGTGAAGACTTCCCATCCAGCCAAGTGTTAATGTGGATACTGCTTTTTGGAAAGAGCCTTGCTCAGTGGCAAGAGTTGCTGGCACCAGGCAGCTCAGCTCTTCTGATTCATGAGGAAGCCTGTCAGTGATTCTATACAGCCCACCAGTAAACCTGCCTCGTCGGTGGAAATGAGGTTGAACCCAGGACAAATGGCCTTTGGAAGGGAACTGGACGTCGAAACTAAATGGCTAAATAGCTCCAGACACCCCCCCCCCCGAGGAAGAAAAATAAGATTTAAAGTGTTGTTATTAGAGAATACGATCTATAAATACAGTAGTATATTCTCATACCCATGACAGATTTTGACAAATAAGAAAAAAATGTTTTGCTGATAGGAAAAAAATGTGTTTGGAGTGTGTTTTACACTATTGAATGCCGCTGGTGCATTGAGAGATCGCAAGCAGACTTGACGGAGAGTTAATGGGGGTGAACTGAGAAAAAAAAGGAAGGGCTGTCTGGGATTTGAGCACTGTTTTCCACAGGACATCTTCAGCAATGCCCACATCAGAGGCCAGATGTCTCTGCTGGTTCCCAGTGCCTCCTGAGGAGGAAGGACCAGATATCGGAGTGTGGGTCACTCTTGTTTTTGCTTGGGATGGTTGTGGCACATATTCCAGGGAAACATGAAAGGCTAATGACCCAAGAGAGAATGAAGAACTGTCATTCACAACAAATGGGCAGACATGATGAGGGCACTGTATTCCTATCGTGCAGGAGGTGGAGGCAGGAAGGTCAGGAGTTCAAGATCATTATCGGTTACATGTCAAGTGCAAGGCTGGCCTGGTGTATTAGTTACTTACCTGATTGTTCCGATGATGAAATACAATGACAGAAGGGCCTGCAGGAAGGAAGTTTTCTTTGGACTCACAGTCCGAGGGTACGATCGTCAACAGCAGCGTAAGCAGGAGCTTCAGGCAGCTGCTGACATGGCATCCACAGTGAAGTAGCGGAGAGTGATGGATGCTAGTGTTCAGCTCCATCCTCTCTTTTCTCTCAGTCCAGGTCTCCAGCTGAGCCGTGTCTCTCTCTTCCCTTAACCTCATCTAAATAACCCATCACAGGCGTGCCCAGAGATTTTTCTCCTAGGCGATTCTAAGTCCTATTAAGTTGACAAGCAGCATGAACGTTCCACCTGTGTTACAAGAGACCCTGCCTGGAAAAAATAATCAAGGGGCTGACAGTGTGGGTCAGTGGGTAATGGCACTCGCCACCAAGGTTTACAGCCCAAGTTTGATCTCTGGGCCTTTCACAATGGAAGGAGAGGAAAAACTTCCGCAAGTACTCTTCCTGTCTCCACCAGTACACTATTATACACACACATGCGTGTGCACAAGCACACACACATGTATACACAGGAACACGCGCACACACACATGCACACACCCACACCCACACACACATGAATAAATGTAATTTTAAAACTCAGCAAACCAAAACAAAAAAGTGAGTTTCAAAGTTGAAGAGAGGCTGGGAACAGGAAGCAAAGGCAGAGAGAGAGAAGCTGGGTAACACTTAAGCAAAACAGGTAGCTAAGGGAAATGAATTCCAGTGTTTTAAAGCACACTGGGGTAACTAAGGCTTGCACTAACCTGTGAAGGGTGTGTGTGTGTGTGTGTGTGTGTGTGTGTGTGTGTGTGTGTGTGGTTTCTCACTGTCGTGTGCATGTGTGTGCGTGTGGACATGCATACCTGTGTAGGTCAGGGGTCAAACTGAGGTTGCAGGCCTTCACAACTAGAGCTTCACCTTCTGCGCCATCTCACCAGCCCCTACAGTCTATTTTATGAAGACAGAAGCCAGGAGCTGGGAGGCTGCAAACACATAGAGATGATAAAGACGTGGAAATGCTAATTACCCTGACGCCATCAGTAACTTCTGCCTACTGGAATCGCAACCTCCCCCATACCCTTGAAACAATTATTATGTGTTAATTAAAAAGAAAATGAGACTGACGGCCTGGAGTGGCATGTAGCAGCATGTCCTTGAAGGAAATGCATTCCTGGATATTCAGGGCTGTCATCAACTGTCACCAGTGGACCCCATGTCAGTTTCTGGGGTCTTGTTAAAGACCAGAGAGATAATGTTTGTGGGGGAAAACTCTTTTAAAAGAAAGTTTGTGTGTGTGTGTGTGTACACATACATGCATACAGATGCTCTGGGAGGCTAGGAGAGGGCATCAGATCTCCTTGAGCTGGAGTTATAGGAAGTTGTGACCTACCCAATGTAGATGCCAGGAACTGAACTCCAGTCCTCTGCAAGATCAGCAAGCATTCCTAACCACTAAGCCATCTCTCCAATGCCCCTGGCCCCACTTTTGAGACTAAGCCTCATTTAGCCCAAACTGGCTTCAGACTTACTATGTAATGCAGGATGACCTTGAACCCCTGATCTTCTTGTCTCTATGTCCATACTTCTAAGACACAGGTGTGTGTCATCACACCTGGTTTTACACAGACCTAGGGCTGGCTAAGCAAGGACTTTGCCAGCTTCAAGTTTATTTTGAGAATATCCTCTTATGGGAAAGGAAAGCCTAAGTTTATAAGCTGTCTATGGAGTGTCCCTTTTTCACAGCAGTCACCCGCCTCACAGGTTTCTGAGAGAATATCCCTCTGGAAGTCAGACTCTCAATTCATCCACTCTGTTCTCCCATCTAGCAGTGCAGATGAGACCATGTTTGGCCACGGACAAAACCAGTGTGTATTGACTCTGCTGGTTGAGATGAAGAAAGGTCATCCTTTAGTCAACGAATCTCAGAAAGCGTGTGTGGGCCTGAGGGTAGTTGGGAAGTTTGATTATTTATTTATCAAGTTTGGAGGACATTTATTAATTACCAGCTCCTAGGCAGATGGTGCCCACAAGGGCATTACAAGCTAGCCTGACTTACATCTTCAAATCATTGTGTGTGGTTAAGCAAGTGTGGTGGTGTGAACATGTATGGCCCCCACAGACTTGTGTGTTTGGATGCTTGGCCATAGGGAGTGGCATATTAGGAGGTGTGGCCTTGTTGGAGTAGGTGTGGCCTTGTTGGAGTAGGTGTGGCCTTGTTGGAGTAGGTATGGCCTTGCCATAGGAAGTGCATCACTTTCTGGGTGGGCTTTGAGATCTCATATGCTCAAGCTTTTCCCAGTGTGTCACACAGTTTCCTTCTGCTGCCTGCGTATTTGGATGTAGAGCTCTCAGCTCCTTCTCCAGCACCATGTCTGCCTGCATGCCACCATGTCCTGCCCTGATGATAATGGACTAAACTTCTGGAACTATAAGCCAGCCCCAATTACATGTTTTCCTTTATAAGAATTGTTGTGCCTATGGTGTCTCTCCACAGAAATCCAAACCCTAACTAAGACAGCAAGTGAATGTCAATATTTTAAGCTCACTTTAGAGTGCACAGAAGTTCTAGTGGATACCATACTCAATGCCAAGAGTTGTCCCTCCTTCTGAGGCAAACTTGTCAAATGCCACTCCTGATACCAGATTGTCTCAGCCTCAATAACAATAGAGAGTGTAGATCTGAGCTCCCACCCCAAACCAAATTGCCATGTCTCTCTCTCAGGATCTCCTACCAATTTCTGAAGATCTGATTATTGTGAGATCACAAATGACCATGTTCCAGAATGCCAATGGGAAGATCTCTCATTGAGAATGGGAAGATCTCTCATTGAGAATGGAATGTCACTTCCAAAAAAAAAAAAAGTCATTTATGAAATCTTAATCCTACAACTAACTTGACCACCTGTATTTATTAGAAAATAATAAAAGCACAATGTACTATTTTTGATAATATCTTCTTGAAACAGAGAAGGAATTCTTTTTCTTTCTTTTGTGGGGTGTGTGTGGGATGGGGGCTCAGAACATACCCAGACACTAAGTTCTCAGCACAAAGGAAATTTATTACTCCAGAGGAAGGAACAGTGCACGGTGGAAGAGGGGAGCTGCCTCTTTTGTTTTTGTTTTGTTTTGTTTTGTTTTGTTTTTTGAGATGGGGTTTCTCCATGTAGTTTTGGTGCCTATCCTGAATCTCGCTCTGTAGACCAAGCTGGCCTTGAACTCATAGAGATCCGCCTGGCTCTGCTTCCTGAGTGCTGGGATTAAAGGCGTGCACCACTGCCACCCGTCTGGGCGCTACCTCTTGATTGGACAAAGGCAGACAGCAAGCAACAGGTGTATTTTTGTTTGTTTGTTTGGTTGGTTTTTGGTTTTTTGCACGAATGGTTTTTTAAGGAGAAAGGGGGAAGTCTGTGCTAGGGTGAGTTGGTAAGTCCTGATTGGCCATATTAGCCAGTGTAGCCAAATAATGAATTTTGATTGCTAGACCTTGGTGTTTAGTTTCAGGAATGAGCCAGTGGCCAAATTAGAGACTAGAGCATGGGGTCTAGCATTAGGAATGTAATCTAACCATTTAGCAAGGGAGAGGAAAGGGGAAAGGCAAAGCCTGTCTGGAATGCTTGGGCCTGCTAAAGAGCTCTTCATTCCTACTTTTTTGTTTTCTTATTGGGTCTCTGGGTGTTAAGGGGGTGTAGTTCTCTCTAGCTGCTTCCTGCTGATACTGGGGCATCTTATTAGGGATCCAGGAAGCTGGAATGTTGATCAAGGTCAAGAAGAACAGGCTGTGTCAGTTGCTCTCCAGGCACTGTGGGACCATCTGGAGCACAGGAAGTACAGGCGGCCTTGGAGGGAAGTGTAGATAGCATTGGAGTAGTTTGTGAGGCTGGACCATCTGGGGCTAGTGGCTTTGGAGCTGTCTAGGATGCAGATTCCAAGGGATCATCTGGGGCTGTCAAATTGCTGGAGTAGTCTGTAGTTCATTTGAAATCTGCTGGGACAGATAGACTAGTTAAGGAGTTAAGGGGAAAAAATTTATCTTGTGTGTGCATTTGAAACTTTTAGGCCCATGGTTCTGGTAGTTGTGGAGAGGAGTCCCAAGACTAGGGAAATGGGGAAGAGGACCAGGGAAAGGGGGAGAAACCCCACCCTTAGGAATAGTCAGATGGAGAATTTAGGGTGTTGGTAGACAGGAGTACTTACCTGGAGTCCATTTGACCTATAAAAGGTGGATTTAAGTCAATTTCCTGAAGCTTACAAGAATTTTTATATTTATTAAAGATAAAAGTTTTTACAATTGTTTGTAATCTGTATTGAAATTTATATTGTAAAAGGGTAGTAGATTTCTGATTTTGAGTTATAGTAAAAGTCTGGGAACCCAAACAATAGTATAGAGAGAAGGAAAGAATCTGAAACAACCTTTTATATACCCTAAATCTCTTTCTCAGACTCATACCCTAAATCACTTTCTCAGACTCTCACAACTTACTTAAGCTTTCATATCCTCCGATTTTAGAACATTTTCTTAGACCTTTATAACTTGCATTTGCAGACTTTTATAGCTAAGTTTTTATATCCCCAGACCTTCATAACTTGTATTCATAACCTGTCTCCAATGCGTGGGCCTGCAAGAGAACCCTTCAGAGTGTGTGTGTGTGTGTGTGTGTGTGTGTGTGTGTGTGTCTGTCTGTCTGTCTGTCTGTCTGTGTCTGTGTGTCTGTGTGTCTGTGTGTGTGTGTATGTGTGTACTCTAGTTTGCTTCTCTGTTGCTCTACTAAACCACTGACCAAAAAGCACCATGACAGAGGAAAGTATTTAGCCATTGAAAAAGGAACCAAAGCAGGAACTCAAACAAGAACTGGGAGGCAGGAACTGAAGCAGAGGCCGTAGAGGGAACACTGCTTACTGGCTTGCTCTCCATGCCTTGCTCACCCTGCTTTCTTATACACCTGCCCAGGGGGTGGTTCTACCCACAGTGAGCTGGCCTCTCCCACATCAGTGGTCAATCAAGACTGCCCCAAACACATGCCTACAAGCCAATTTAACGGAGACAGTTCCTCAGTTGAGGTTCCTATCCACAGGAAGCTCTAGTTTGTGTCAAGCTGACAAAAAAATTAGCCAGTACAGTGTTTGTGTGTGTGTGTGTGTGTGTGTGTGTGTGTGTGTGTGTGTGTATCTATCTGTCTGTCTGTTCGTCCTCACCTTCAACCATGTTTTGTCTTGTCTGAATAGACTCTCTCATTCTAACTGGCTGATTGGCTGGCCCATGAGCTTCTGAGCTTTCTCTTGTCTCCATCTCCCATAGGAGTGCTGGGCATGCAGATATGCACTACCATGCCCAGCTTTACCTGGATTGGGGGGATTTTTGACTCAGGTTCTTGTGCTTGCACACCATTGAGCCATTTCCCCAGCTAGAAGGAATATTTTAAAAAGATTTTACATCAAATTTCAAACTAAAGGACTTGAAAATACTCCACCACCTCACAGAATGGAAACGATACAAAAAGATATAATGAAAAGATAGGCAGGCAGAGGCGTGGATATATAGTAAAGAGAAAGACAGATGAAGTGTGACACATCCTGAACAAAACAGGGCCTACCTGCAAGTGTGGGTATCCCTAGTCATGGGAGTTTCTGGGAGCATCTGCCATGTGATGCACAGCAGGGGTCAATGTATTATCCATACATCCCCATCCCAGATAGTCATGAAAATCTCAACATCAGAGGTTGCTTATTACTTAGGTGAATTAAGAGAGAGGGTCACCTAAACCTGGAAGGTCATCCCCAAATCTTTTATGAGGTCTGGAGAGCTGGCTCGGTGGTTTAGGGCACATGTTGCTCTTGCAGAGGACCAGAGTTTGGTTCCCAGCACTCACATTGGGTAGCTCACAACTGTCAGTAACTACAGCTCCAATGGATCTAGCACCCTCTCCTGGCCTTCATGGGGACTGTGCTCAGGTTTACATATAGACACATATGCATATACATAATAAAAATAAATCTTAAAACAGACTATTAGCGTTGAAGCCAGTGTTACAGCCCTCCTCAGTGCAGTGAAAACCGTGAAATAGAGACACCACTCACAAAGTGTTGTTTGTCAAGTAAACACTGACTGGAGAAAGCAAAAAAAGCTATAGAAAAGATGCATGGATGCTTTTAGAAGACATGAAGAAACATATTGCCACCACTAAAAATGGGTAACTTAGAAGTTACATGTTGCCTGTTGAAATAAAAATTCAACAGACTGGAGAAAAACATGAATATAACTGGAGAACAAGCTTGGAAATTCTCCTAAAATATATCACAAGAACAACAGGAGATGCACTGCATATTTAATACTTCAGTGGATACTGAAGGCAGAGCCAGTACTGCTGACATTCATCTGTTGGAAGACTTTTTACAAATAAGAGACCATACAAAGGAATTCTAGGTGGTTTTCCATAAGTGAAGAAAGATAAATTATGGGCTCCGATGTGGCTCAGTTGGTAGAGAGCTTACCTAGCATTTACAAAGTTCTGGGTCCCATCCCCAGCATCACATGGTGGTGCATCTGCTGGAAGGTGGTGGCAGGGGCAGGGGGAGCTCATGGGTGGTCATCCTCTGCTACATGTTGAATTTGAGGCTAGCCTGGACTAGTGACTCTGTTTCAAAAACAAACACAAACAAAAAAACCCAAGCAAAACACACCCCTCAAAACAAAAGAACAGCAACAACAACAAAAAAGATAAATGAAACACATCACTGGATGCCAATAAAATGGAAGCAAAGTTAAAGAAGTTATCTAAAAGGACTTGTGGATAGCGATCTTTGGCAAAAGTTCTGAGGATAAACTTAGAATGTAGAATTCTATGTTCCCTGTCAAGGACCAACATGAAGCGAGGACAGCAAAGACTTCCCAGGCGTTGAAGATCTGAGGAACTTGCCAACTACACTTGTGAATTAATGAATAAATGATGGGTTCCAGCAGTCAGGGAACGACAGAGCAATGCAGTGTAATCAACAGGAAACTCAGTGCATAATCCACGGAGTGTTTACTGTCGACAGTACCAGTGATAGTAAAGATCCGTGGACATCAACAGGCAGAGATGATGTGGGGTATGGGAAGAGAGCTGTAGAATTGGGAGAAATGAAGTCTACAGAAATGCCAAACATTTCAAGGAAGCTAGTAGGACAATAGACATTTACATCACAGGTTCCAAATAACAGGGCTGGGTGGTGAAGTAAATCTTATCATCCAAGGAAAAACAGGAAAAGAAAGTTAAAAACAAATAGGGGTTGGAGAGGTGGCTCAGCAGTGTGTACTGCTCTTGCAGGGGACCCAAGTTCTGTTCCCAGCACCCACAATCTGGTACATCTCAACCTCCTGTAACTCCAGATCCAGGAGATCAGCCTCAAGTTGACCAGGAAACTCCCTCCCTGCTGGTTTGCTCACATAACGCCAGAGGTGCTTGCAGTCCACTGGGGGAGGAAAGCCCCTGCCTGCAATAACACTGACCTGCTGGCAAGACGGGCCGTGGATGCAATCGGGGTAAGCAACCACTTTCTGGTTGGATGTGAGGCTACTCTACAGGGGGGATTTCATGCCTGGTTTGGTAAAGCTGGCCAGATGCTCATGACTGAGGAGAACATAGGCCCTAGCAAGAAACCTACCGCTGTGGTTTTGCTGAGTGGTCACGTTATCAAAACTGCATGCTAAATATTTATATTTATACCAGGAGATCTGTGTTGCTCTTGATCTCAAACTTGGTCAGAGAAGCTCTCCCCCTACCCCCACCCCAGTGGGCAGTGGTTAATGCAGAGACTCATAACTGGTCACAGTGCCTAGCATACACAGCTCTGGGTGCTCAGCTGTGATGGGTCATGCATAGTAACCTTCCACCCTCTAAGGCTCAGGGAACTTTAAGGAGGAGGTGGTAGGCAAGAGCTAGCAGATGGGGAAAGGGCTGTGAGTGTTGACTTCAGGCCATGGCGAGGCTATGGCATTCAACTCACAGCAGCTGTGGTTACCTGCCTAAGATCAAGGCAGTCAAAATTCCAGCATAGAATGGGGACAGGCCCCCAAGGTCCCACCCCTTTGTTTGTGAGCTATTGGAAGTTGATGGTTGCTGAGGGAGGGAGAGCCAGTCTCTTTGGAGGTACCAGTAGCTGGTAGGTTGCTTATGCCCCACTGAATGGCCACACACTCATACACGTATGGGCAGCACCAACTGAACTCGAGGTTATTAAAAACAAAAATGAATAAAAAGAGGATGTGACGTGGGAGGGAGGTGGGTTTGGGTTACTGGAGGGATCTAGAGGGAGGTAGTAGTGGATGGATATCATTGCATGAGTGCATGGAACATTCAAAGAATAAATGTGTTATAAAAACAAAATTAAAATAAAAAGAAAGAGTCCTATAAACAAAATTGAGAAAAACAGACCTGAAGACAATATCCTCTGGCCTGTTGACATAGATAGGCCCAAATTCTAGAGCTAACAAAATTAAAAAAAGACAAAATGTAAAACTGGGCATCAGATTTGACAAGACGTGGGACAGAAAACAAACACATATTGCCAGTAACCTTATGGAATTCTGATTGGGTTCATAATTAATCTACAAATATCTAAATTTCGGGCTGGAGAGATGGCTTGGCAGTTAAGAGCCCTGGCTGTCCTTGCAGAGGACCTGGCTTCCATTCCCAGCACCCACATGTTGGCTCCCAACCATCTGTAACTCCAGTCCCAGGGGAGCTGGCGTCCTCTTCTGGCTTTGAGGACACCAAGCATGCCCATGGTCACAGACATACGGGCAGGCAAATCCATAATTTAAAAATATCTAAATTAAAACAAAATATAGATTCTTTTCACTCACCAAATTGTTAAACCTTGAAAAGTTTATCACACCAGGTGTGAAGGGTACAGGGATAGTAGGATTTTGAAAACACTGCCAATTGATGCATTAATATGGTCGTCGTCGTCATCATCGTGCAGGACAGGTTGTGCAGGACAGGTCCAGGAAGACACTTTGGTGCTATCTTTTACCAGGAGAAATCTCGCACCACATGGCTACCCTGTCCACGGCCGTGAGAAATGGCCACTCACAATCATCAGGTGTCAGACATGCTTAAGGATATGCACTAGTGTCAACCAAACAGCTTCCCCCACCCCGCCCCCCTGCTCCTGAAAGAAGGTTGGTTAAAGGCCCTGTTGCATATCTAAAGAGTCATCTTATTCACGAAAGTCAGAGGTGTGCTGTCTGGATACGGAGGATCCCATTTCAATCCCCACTCCTTGCTGAGTCTCCAGCTCACAGTGCCTGCGCAAACGCCTTTAAACAGACTTTGCATGCGGTTTCATTTCATGTCTTTGTAAAACCGGATCGTCTTCTTTTACTTGATTGCTGTGGTGCCCACAGGAGGGCTGTAATCAAGGTACTTGCATCTGGGGTTTGGGGAACTGCTGTGTGCTTCAGACTGAAGAGTTTTAGCTGACCTCCTGCTGTTTGGGTGCCACCAAAAAGAAATGGAATGAGTAATTTGAACACAAATGGGAGACAGCAAGGCTCATTTCCATACTAGGGAGAACCTGAATGTCTTCAGGGGAGGGGCGTCTGCTAGCTCAGTGCTCATTCAGATCCTTATTTGGGACAAACAGCTCTTTCTAGGCTGCCTTGCATGAGCCTGGAGTAATTTGGGTGGATTGATTTGTGAAACATTCCGAATCAATTAAGGCTTTAATCAGCAAAGTAGCAAACTTCACATGGCTTGTGGACTAATTTTACCGTCTCCCGTCAATGTGAACCTAAGATGAAATAAGACAATTAAGAGGATGCAATTATCTGTCCTGATTACTGGATTGGAGGTGTTTGTGTTGATACGTCCCAACGTGAAGGTGGACATCTTCAGAACAAAACAATCCAGGCAGCTGCAGTGTACAGGAGTCCTGGCTCTGTCTCCTGCAGGGGACTCTGCTTATCAAGCAGGGACTCCTGGGTCCTTTGTGTAGCTAGGCTTTGGAAAGTGGGTTGGAAAAAAACGAGTCCTGCCAATAGCAGCGGGAGTTCCCACATACACACAAACATCTCATTTGAATCACCATGTCTACTACAGTTCTGTCTACGTACACAGCGATTGGAAAATTGGTTCCCGTTCTCTAGATCAGCTCCCTCCCAGCAGTCACTGCATATTAGAACCACGTGGGGAGCTTTGGAAGGCTCCAGAAAAAACCCAGATCAATGCCGGCAAGCACCTGGCAAGGAAGTCAGGCCGAGGGCTTTCCAAAGCTTCCTGGGGGATCCCATCTGTAGCCAGCTTGAGAGCCACAATTTAGACAGCACTTTGGGGCCAGTGCCATCTCAGCCTGTTGCTACAGAATGCTGACAGAATCCTGTTGGAGCAGACACCTGCTGATCACTTGTTCTTTCTGGAAAAGCCTTCCCTGATGTGGTGGAAACCCTTTAACTCATAGAAACCCTTAAAGACATGTGGTGGTGCACGCCTTTAATCCCAGCAGAGGCAGCTGGGTCTCTATGACTTTGAGGCCAGCCTGGTCTACAGAGTGAGTTCCGGGACAGCTAGGGCTACACAGGAAAAAAAAAAAGAAACCCCCTGCCCTTAATTTCTTCTTGTGGAATCTTTGTTTGCAGGAATGAGAAATCAGGAATATGGTGTTCATGGGCACACAGGTTTTGATCTTGTGGACTCCTAGCCATCTGGGTTATTTGCCTCTTGGGAACGGTGTGCTCTGAACACTGGTGATCGCTGGTGTGCAGATGTCCTTTCAAAGCCACATTTTTCAATCCTTTGGGTCTCCATCTAAGGGTGTAATTGCTGGGTCACACCGCAGGAAACTGTTGGACTTTGGGGGGCCAGTTCTTCCACTGTTTCCTGTAGCTACTCTCCCAGTTCTACCCAAGGTGCTCAGAGATATCGGTTCGTTTCTCTGCCTCTTTGCCAACACTGAATTCTTATTTCAATGCTTTCATAATTAACAGGCTAATGCGTGTAAAGTGGTTTCCTTTTTAATGCAACTGTGCCTGGAACTGGCCCACCTCTAATATTTTAATGCACAGAAAGAGACAGTTTTATGTAAATTTGGGCCGGGGCCTCCCATAGCTCTGTATGTGGCTATGCAGTGAGCTTTGAGTCCTCCAAACTTCCCTGGCCTCTGCAGCCTTCCCCCTTTCCCTAACTACTCTATAAATTGCTTCATCTTTTTAGGGTGTGTGTGTGTGTGTGTGTTATACACATGTCTGTGCCAGTGTTCATGCACATATATGCACAGAGGCCAAAGGAGGATGTCAGGTGTCCTGCTCTGTCACTCTCCTCTTTATTCCCTTGAGACAGGGTCTCTCCCTGCACCTGGAAGCTAGGATGCTGTCCAGCAAGCTCAGCGACCCCTCGTCTCTGCCCCTCATGGGACTGGCAATACAGCAAGCATACAGCCATACCCAGATTTTTACATGAGTTGTGGGGATTCGAACTCCGGTCCTCATGTTTGTGCAGCGAGCACCACTGCGCCATCTCCCAACCCCACAGGTGTCTTTAAAAACAGGCTCTGGTGGTATAATTCCCTCCACTCCTATTAATTAAATTCTTGGTAATCTCTTGAAAGCTGAATGTCCTCTTTGGCTCACTTTGTACTTACAGGCCAATAATTTTTAAAGATCTCTTGCTGTCATTTTAGTTGGGTTTTGGGAGGGAAAAGGTGAATATATATTGACAACAATTATAGCTTGAGAGCTCCCTGAGTTCTTACTCTGTTGAAAGCAGGTAGGAGCTTAAAATATGATCTTAGTGACTGATCGGGATGGGCCGAGAGCTGCAGAAAGTGGCAGGACTGAACTTAGCCACTGTCCGAGAGCAGCTGAAGAGCTGTATGCTGCCCACCTCATCCAAGGTGGATGCGAGGAACAGGAGCAGGTCCCCACGGGGGGAAGAAGGAGGAACTGAGAGAAAAGCATGCTCCCGTTTTAAGCAGGGAGGGCTGCAAGTATAGTAAGAACCCACCCACCCACCCAGTGCCTCTCAGGGGTGGGAGACAGCCTGAGTGCCTAAGATCATCAACCAAGCCCCACTCCTCTACCCAGAAGAAGATCGACCCTATCACGTGGCTGAAGTCATGTATGGCCTGTCTGCTCCCTACTGTGGTTACATGGCATAGTCAGTATTAACTAGGTCCATTCCCCCGCCACTTCAAGATACAAGACCTCCCCTTCCTGCCAGCACCTTAAAAGAGACAGCTGTCTTTGTCTGGCTCAGATGCCCACTGCTGCTGCCTGAAGGATGACAACCTGACTCAGTGCCTCTCTCCAGCTTCTGCTCTTCCCCCTCCTGAAGACCTAACAAGTTCCTCTCTCTCAAGCTCGCCATTAGCTAAGCTGCATCTCTCTCCCTAGAGATGTGGCAAATGAGGAGGCAGAAGAGAGGGCATGGAGGTAGTAGGCCTCCCCAGAGCAGAGAAGAGGCCGGGAGTAGGGGCTACGCCAGCACACTGTCCTTCCGCTCTGCTTGAGCTAGATCTAAACCTCATGTTCAGACTCAAAGATGGACTCGGGGTGGGGGGAGTCCCTAGACCTCTTTGTTCCTCTTCCCAGTGGCTACCCTGAATAAATCTCCAGTAGGCAAACTTGGCTTGTTAGGAGACTGTCAAGGCTGAGGCTATGACCCTAGTAACACCTGTAACTCATCAGTTTTGTTCATAGCCTAAGCACGACTTTTATCCTTCCCTCTTACACTTCCCCGGTCATTTCCATCTGCCCGAGGATAGGAAGCTCTTGTGAGGAGCACACATTAAATACACAGATAGGATTGTTACCTGGGCTGTTAAGATCAAAGCTGCAGCTCCAACAAGCTAGGCCCCCAAATCCATCCTCAATCCACCAACGAAACAGAAAAGAAAGGGTGAAAAGCAGAGAAAGTACATAAATGTATTCAATGTGACCACACTGGGAAGAGGGACAGATAGGCCCAGGGACCCTCTAGCCTATCTTCAGTTTTAGGTTTAAATAGAAGACAAGAATAAGCAAAGTTAACCAGTGCGGGCCCAGAGATGACCCCACCCACCGCCGACATCACTGTCTGGCTCCACCCACCCCTAACATCACTGTATGGCCCCACCCACCACTGACATCACTGTCTGGCCCATCTCCTGGCAGGTGGTCGGAACATGTCAGAACCCTGGGAAGTTTCTTCCTGGGAGCAAGCTCCCCCTCTGGCAGACACTAGGTTTCCCCTTCCTGGAAAAATGCCTGTTTCTGGGGGGTCTGTTTTAGTAATCTTTCAGCCAAAGGAGGGGGGTAGTGTCTACAGATCAGCTCCCTGCTAAGATGCTAGAGTATGCTACACTCTAAGGCAGTGGTTCCCAACCTTTGGGTCGCGACCCCTTTGGAGGGGAATGACTCTTTCACAGGGGATGCCTAAGGCCATGAGAAAACACACACACTTACATTACAGTTCATAACAGTAACAAAATTATAGTTATGAAGTAGTAACCAAATAATTTTATGGTTGGGGGTCACTACAACATGAGGAACTGTATTAAGGGGTCGCAGCATTAGAAGGTTGAGAACCACTGCTCTAAGAAGTCTGGCACACCAAAAAACAGTAATTAGAACAAAGAACAGGACGTTCTAAATGTATTTTTACCTTGTTTTTATTTTTTAGGTGTTCTAGAATCTATGTTCAGAAATTCTTTTGACAATTGATTTCTGTTACCTATAACAACCAAATCAGAACTTTCCTTGGGGCTCGAGCCAGGCTGGGACATGTGTATGTGTGTGTGTGTCTGTCTGTGTATGTCATATGTCCCTGTGTCTGTGTGTGTGTCCGTGTGTGTGCCCCTGTGTGTGTGTCTGTGTGTGTTCACTTAGCAAGTACTGACGGAGCTCCTCTCACTGGCTGAACCTTCTCGAGGTTCTGGAGACCCACAGATAATCTTGCCCCTGGGGAGAGAGAGAAACAGCTGACAAGCAGATGGAGCCACTGCAGAGAAAGCCTTGTGGTTTCAGTGCAGAAAGAACCTGATCTTTCTCAACAGAGGACAAGGAGGAGGCTTAAGGCAGGCAGGGGTGCATGAAGAAGCTTGTGGTGTGGTGGTACACACCTTTAATCCCAGCACTCAGGAGGCAGAGGTAGGTGGATCTCTGGGAGTTCGAAATCAGAGTGGTCTATATAGTGAGTTCCAAGTCAGCCTGGGCTATATAGTAAGACCCTATCTTGAGAGAGAGGGAGGAGGAGAGGAGAGAGAGAAGGAGAGGAGAGAGAGAAGCAGGTTAGAAAGATGGAGGAATGGGAAGGGTGAGGACTACCCTCACCCTCACTCTGGTGTCTGGTTGGAGACACTTGCCAGATGAGAATCTAGAATTCCAATACAACTAACACTTGCTGTGAAGACTGCCCTTCTGACAGAGATAAAATTCATTTTGTATATATATGTGTGTGTGTGTGTGTGTTATTATATATATGAATGAATATATATATATATGTGTGTATGTATGTATATACACATGGATGTGACTATGACTGGGGCCTCATTCCTCTCTCAGTCATTTTTCAGGACTTATCATTTGTCATTTCATCACAAACGAGACTGTTAACTTCCTTTACAGCAGTAGTTCTCAACCTTCCTGATGCTGCAACCCTTTAATACTGTTCCTCATGTTGTGGTGACCACAACCATAAGATTATTTTTGTTGTGACTTCATAACTCTAGTTTTGCTACTGTTATAAATCGTAATGTAAGTATCTGAAATATGAAAGAGTCGTTTGACTCCCCACCACCACCAGGGGTCCTGACCCATGGGTTGAGAACCAATGCTTTACAGTGAAGCTGCTCCACTGTCCTGCACCCTCTGAGCTGGAGTTTGACCCTGTCAACTATGGTCCTGCCAGATGCCACCCAGGATCCACCCTGAGACCCCATTTATGTTCCTTAGCAACCCTTAGAAGATAACATCCTTAAATCCAAACTGATGTGTCTATGTATTGTAAAGAAGATGAAGTGTATTCTTTGAGAAGCCCACAGCTACGCCTTAGGGTGCATCTTACTTTGTGTATAGGTGCTTTTCTTTCTCCTGACCCTCATGTTTAAAGTTCATATTAAAATCTCTTTTAATAAACCACCAACTCTGCCTTATACTGGCTCATCCTGAAATTCTTTTCAGTGCAGAACCAAGGACCTGGTTTTACACAAGTCAAGATCTCTAAAAAATATAGGGAATGCCTCAGGCTTCTGGGGACGACAGTGCGGCACTGTGCCTCTGTCCCCATCACTGCAGACAACAGTGGCCAACTGTTACAGAGTTTGTAGGGTCAAAGCCTGGGCCCTGGCAGACCTATCAAACCAGCTTTAATCTCTGGTCACCAATTAGCCAATTAAATAGATACAGTAATGTGGACAGGTTAAAAAGAGGAACAGAAACCCAGTGACACCATAAGTCCATCTTTGGGGTCCTGATACAGGCTTGAGTAAGTAAAGGCCAGAAGTGTACATAGGTAAGCAGTTTTGGTCAACACATGGTCCCACCATCATTGATCCATCTCTGTCTCAGCTCCAGTCTCTCCTGCAAGGTGATCTGGCAAGTGGTTAGAGCACGGTGAAATCTCTTGCTGGGAGAATCCCTCCCATGGCTGGTACCAGGTTTTGGCTTCTTGCAGCATGGGATTTCTGGTGAAATTCTGGTCTCTTGGGGACCATTATTTCAATAGTCTGACAGTCAGAGGCACACACAAGTATTTTTCTAGAGGACCCTCCTTCCTGCTAGGCTGCTCCCATAGTGTGTACCAGATGGGATGAAGGGGGG